>SNQJ01S0149556.1:0-23387 GCA_010110895.2 Picea sitchensis | reverse complement strand
AGTTAGAAGGATTTAGCATAAGAATAGTGTGCTTAAGATAAGAATGTAAACCACCAATATATTTTAGGAGTGTCTCTTGTGTATATAATGGAATACCCAAATTTAAATCTTTCTTACGAAATATCTGAGTATATTCTTGTACATTTTGACCTTTTGATTGCCTAAAACATTGCCAATTCATCATTTCTTGTTGCATGTAAGCTAAAGGGTAAAACTGTTATTTTAATGCGATAACAAAATCATTCCAAGAAGAGATTGTTTTACCACTTTTCTTAAGATCATCTCTAGTTCTTCTTTCCCACCATATGAAAGATGTGCCTCCCAATTTGAGACTTGCTATTTGGCTATTAGTTTCATCATCAACAATCTTTTGTATCCTACAATAGACTTCTAATTGTCTCACCCAATTATCTAGCTTTTCTGCATCTAATTCACCATCATAAGTGGGTAATTGAAACTTTACATCTAACTTTAATAACAACATATAAGAAGAATGATGAGTTTTTTTCTTATCCTTGGAGGAATGTACACTTGCTTCATTATTAGATGATGAGGATGAAGAAGAAGAAGGTTCCAAAGGTCCACCACCTCCAACTCCTCCTTCTGCTCTTACCGAAGATTCACCTTCTTCATTGCCTCGAAGCCTTCATTTCCATATTTCATGATAAATATCCTCTACCATGGCTTGCATCAATTTAAATGCCTTGAAGAAATCATCTTCAGTTTTGTAGGGACCCAATTTCCATGGCGAAGACATCTCTTGCTTATGCGGTCGCCTTTGAATCTCTGTGTCAAGAGCCTCAAGTTGGCCTTCTCCTTGCTTGAGTTTTTCTCTCATGAGCATCCAATGCTTGCAATTGTTGTCAAACCTTCACAACCAAATTCTCTGATACCTTAAACTTGATCCAAAAATGAAGGTATTACTGATAAATCGTAAGTTAGTTTAATGTACTTTTTGCATTGGATCGTTAAGAATGCGAAATACATAAACTTGTCATCTTGTTTGCAGAATATCAAATGTGACTTTCACTTTATGCTTATTAATGTATAAAGAGATCAGCCATTAATATTCATGCTGCAAATGAAGAGAATAGAACAGAAAAACAAAAAGAGAAATAGAGACAAGAGGTTGATAACGAAGTTCACCAATCGTTGGCTACGTCTCCGAGCCCGCTTCCAAATGGAGGACCTCTTTATTGCTCTTTAAAATGCTCAAAGTTCTCTTACAATGCTCTTTGTTGTTACATTACATGCTTCATGTCTTCTATGCAAGACCACCTTGCTTAGATTCATGCATGCACCATCAAAATCCTCTCAACAACATGAGAAAAATGCCTCTCAAAACATGAGAACAGGCCAAAATTTACAAACTGCTCCTTCAAAACCCTGCATCAAAAATTTATACTACAAGCTTCAAAAAGCCTAGTTCTTATAGTTTTCAAGGCTCAGATGAGGAATCCCAACTTCCCTCAAGATATGGCTTCTTTCTGGGATCAAATCCCCCTTCAAATAGCCAAGATATGCCCAAAAAACTACTTTCTGGTCATAATATTAGGAAAAATAATTTAAAAATACCAAAAACTATTGTAAAAACCCATTTTTACATAAATTTACACAGTAAGCCCCCTTGGGATGGCACTCGCCCTCTAAAAATGGTCATATGAGCTTCATGTGGCCAAGCGCTAGCCCAAAAGGCTAAGCGTTGGCCCATACTCGGTGCTAGCTCCTGATATTTGGGGCTCTGCATAGATCCTCGGCCTAATAAAACACGCTCTATGGGATGGGCCCTCCCCGATTTGCACTTATGGTTACATGGAGGCGCCAACGTCCAAGGGCTAGGCCCTATCCAAAATCGCGCACATAGTTGTGGAGCACCCGTGGTATAGTGGAATAGTGCTTGGGCGTGGTCCTGTGGTGTGGGAACATGCAATGGTATAACCATGGGTTGGGGCTTAGCCCTAGCCCCCCACCCTTTCTGCACCATATAATATATTACATTTTAAATAATATGATTTTGGGTCATATTCATAAGTCTTATGGTGGGTGCATTGGTGTTGGAGCTATCCCCAAGTTGTTGGCTTGTTGGTGGGGTCATGGGTTCAAAACCTGTGGACTCCAAAACTATTTTGAACTTTCCATTTAGACTGTTGACTAGGTACCACGTGGCTGCCCATGCCTAGTCCACGTGGTACCATCTCATTTGCCTGAACTTTTCCACGTGTCCAACTTTGATTGGATCTGCCATTCACATCTGCCCAGTGAACTGCTGCCACTTGTCACACTGCCATTGGTCTAAGTCTTCCTCATGAGGTGTTGTTCGTGATGTCATGCTGTCATCATGATGACATCAGCATTGACTTTTGGACAATTGACCTTTGACTTTTTACCTGTTTGGGTGTTCAATTAGAATGTGATAACTTTTGCATACGGATCCCGTTTGAGGAAGTAAATATATTGCCAGAATCAACGCGACAAGCCGGTCGCAATGGAATTGGTTTCATCCAATTATGAGAACTTTGATTTTTGATCATTTTCTGAGCCTGGGGAGCCTGCTAGATCATTGACATGGAGATCTCGACCCTGGTGAAGCCACCCGATGTTCTATGGTTTCAGGTGTGGTGTTGTTGATAACCCCAACTGTTTGACAGTATTAGCTAAGATGAGGTTCTTTTGGCTACCGTCATCAACAATGAAATCCAAAGGGGTCCCATTCACCCACACCTGTGAATGGAAGAGGCACTCCCCCTCTTCAAGATCTATTGATTCTTCTAGTTGAATTTTTGCGGTCACAACAGTGGAATTGACGTCTATGTCGATGATCTGTCTATTTTCAATATTTTATGGATTGGATTCCAAATCAGGGTTTAGCTCTGTGTCTTTTACCTCGACCATCTATGATTATTTTGAGTGACATTCATCGGTATTGTACCAGGGGATTTTGTGGAAGTCACACCACTTCTTAGTGTCATTCTCTGTCTTCACGAGTGACATTCATCGGTATTGTGCCAAGGGATTTTGTGGAAGTCACACCACTTCTCAGTGTCATTCTCTGTCTTCACTTTACCCTTTTTGTCTTGTTTCTTGGAATGGTTGTCTAGGGGATGTTGGTTAGGTTCGTATTTACTGTGCTTTGTTTGTTGAAGATTTGCATACCCAAATTCCCATTTTGTTTGGTGCCTACATTTCTTCTCGATTTTGACAGCATATTGATAGGCAGCGCGCAATGATTTCAGTTTTGATGTACATATGCATAGCTCCATGGTATTTCAGATCCAGATGCCACTCGAAGTCCTTGATACCCATGTTGGTGTGCAAGGTATGGAAAATATTTTTGAACTTTGACACTGTTTGGCTCTTCTCATGTACTGGCATTCATAGTTATCAACTAGATAGTACTATTCTTTGACCGCATCCACAAAAAAATCCCAAGTGGGCTCGGCCCCATAGATTCCAGATTCCTTCGTGGAAATTTTCTCCTAGTAAGTTTCCCACCAATGTTTCACATGGGGGAGAGCCTTGAGGAGCGCGAAGGTGATCTTTTTCATGTCGAAAAATTTTTGAACAAAGAAATAACCTTCTAACAGATTTAACAATTTTTCTAGGGCATCTGCATCTATCTGACCTACAAATATGGGAATATCAAAATTAAGTTGTACCTTGAAGGGAGAAGTTCCTCCAAAATGACCTCTTGATGAAGATTCATCGGTTACTAATGACAGGAATTGAAGAATGTGTGCAAAATTCTTCATCATTTCGTCCCTCTAACACGTGAGAGCTTGCTCAAGAAACATGTTAATAGAATATTTTGCTCCGCCATCTTTCTTTTCTGCCGCCATCAAGGGTTTCTTGGGTGTGCCAGAGTGATTGACCTCAAGAGATAAAACTCAAGACCCAACTGGCTATACTCGGACCTCGTCTGGGACATGCACTGAAAAATGATCAAGAACAACCTACTCTGATACAATTGATCTGGATTATGTTTGGAATGAAATGAAAACAAAGAAATTACAATGAAATATTCATGAAACTTTCTAGAAACTAAGAAATACAACAATACTTGATTTCTATTAATGAAAGAATTGTAAAGAGACTGTAAAAATATAGAGTGCAAGACTCGTTAGAATGGTGGCAGCTTTATCTGTGAGAAGAGATGTGACAAGTACGCTCATTCTCCAGAATATGATTACAATGAGGCTTTGAAGGCATTTTTATGTCAAAAATGAATGCCAAAACCCTAGACATCCAAAAACCTAACCCTGGGAAATGAAACCCCAAAAGTCATGTGGGCCTTGTTTGGGTAAGTTAGTACATTAACTTCTCAAGGTTGTAACTTTTGCATATGATCTTCCTTTTAGGTGCGTGATAGCTCGTTGGAAAGTTATTTTCGAGAACTATGCATTACATTGTCAAACTATGACTCTATCTACATTTTTATTGTGGCGTGCCAAAATAACATTGTTTAGGCCCTAAAACGACCCTGGAAGTACAACAAGATGTGTTGACATGAAAACATACAAAGTAATCTAGTTGGATTAGGTGGAAATCCACCAGTATCTACCTAGAAGATGTGTAGGGATCTATACAACCCCGAAATTGTAGAACCCACAATTACAAAGAAGCATAGAATATCGTGTTGAACTAAAAATGGGAAAAAGGAGCTAGTTGGAATAGGTGGGTGGCCACCAATATCCACCTGGATCACTAGATTAATTATTTATAAAGTTTAAGGGGTTATGTAGAGTTTTGAGTTTACAGAATACTATGAAGTGTTGAAGACATTGAATAATTTGGTTGATATCAAATCAAACAAGGCGGTGGTAGTAAATGTTGGAATGTTGAGTATAAATGGGGGTTTCCTATCATTGCTTATCTCTCATGATATTGTATTAAGTTTATCAAACCTTAGGATATGCATGTAATTAATGGAGGTTATGAACAAGTGGCACGTTAACTTTATGTTGATGAGATGGGCATTAATTTCAATGTGGTCTTTCGTACATGCATGTGTGGCAGAGGAATGCTTATTAATAAAGAAAGGATGGTTATGTGTAGAGAAGGTGGAGTTTTCTCTCTTTGGTATTTGGGATCTATAGTTGTTTAAGGAATGCCATCCCAATTTGGTTCATAGGTTCAATTGTGTTCCCAATGTCTCAAAAGCCTGGTAATTTTGGTCTTGGTATGCTTTTCTTGGTGAATTGGGCCTTTGTTCTTGGGTTTTGGATCTGTGGTATGCTTTCCTTTTGGTTATCTTTAGTCTAATATTCGTCCAATATTCTCCTTAGCACTAGGATTTGGTCCAAATTTGTCAAAATTGTAATTTTCCATTGTCGGAGTGACACAACTAAAAATGATCAAATAAATGACCAATTGTTATGTGGTCATTTTTAGTCTGTTTATATCCTGTGACCGAATTTGGTCATTTATCTTGGTATTTTTTAGTTTAGTTCTTATCCTATTGTTATAACCCTAATTTGCACCAGACATACTTACCTAACATCAGGCCATCTCATATGCCTTTTTTGCCAAGCCAATACTAAACAACTCTTCTTAAAAACACCCTTTTTAAAGGCCCACACACCCTTCTCCACTACAACCCGCGTGTACACTCTAGTTGACCCACTACAACCCACACGTACCTACAAAAGCACAAAAAATGGAAAGTTGCTGATGGAACACACAGTTTTGGGTAAGTTAACTAAACCTTTCGACCATGCATGGCCAGTCATTCGAATAAATACCTAGCTCCTTCTAGCCTATAAAAGAAGGAGTAGGGGTCCCATTTGAAAGGAGGAAAATCATAGTAAAGAAACTCTACCCGAATTCATATTCCCCTTTGCCCAAGATTCTGCAACCATTTTGTGATTTCAACGAAGAAGAGAAACAAGTGTGTTAGTAGTTGGTGCACAGTAAAAGAGGAGCCCAGGACCAGATTCATGGAGCAGTGGCCATCTTCATCATCGTAAGTTTCTTTAGTGAAGTTAATAATAAAGAATTACTTTTCCTGACCCACCATATGAGCTTTTCATTGTTTATTGCGTACATGTTGATTAAATATCTAACCCAGTAATCCATAGATCAAATGCATGTGGAGTTCTTTGTTTTTCTTTTGTGAATGCAGGTCATCCTTGGGAGGAGAGTTGCAGTGCAAGAGCGACCATGCGAGAATAGGGATCAATACCAAACACCAAAAATAAGGTATGTTCACTTGATCTTCTTAACTGTGTATTTGCTTAAGAATAATGGGGATTATGCTTAGGATGATGGTAAAAAGTAGGAATCTTTAGGTCTTTTCTGCATGCATGATAAAACCCTAAGTGCTAGTCTGTATGGGGATTTCCCACTCACAACAGAATTGGCGACCGTACTGGGGATCTCTTGGGTTTTCTAGGGATACTTTTTGGTAGTTTTAAATTGGTTTCATCAACTTTTTTCTGAGTTTCAGCAAGATTCTGAACTAGTAGGGATTCTGGTCTTCCATACCAGTATTTCCTACTTTCTTTGATTGGCTTCATTTTATTTTTGGGAATTCACAGAGGTACACGCGGCCTGTATAAGTCCTGCATGCGTGTACACGTGCCCAACCTTCACACAGCCTACGTGGACACGCTAGTTGATGAAGTGACAGTAGTGTGGCTAAGTTCAAATTTTTTTTATTAAAGAGGTAGTCATCCTCTTCTCTGTCAAAAGTGATCCTTCTCAAGGGTTTTCAGAAACTCATTCTGGTCTCTGTTTTTGCATTTTTTAGCTTAGGTACCACCTCAGATTGGTTTTGTTCTATGAAATTTTCTTTGAATTGTTTTTCTTTTCTGACAAAGTAAGTTTCTGAGTCTTCAAGAGATTTTGGTTCTCAATACTAGTAGTCTCTGCCAGTGCTTGATTGCTTGTCTTTTCATTTTTGAAGAGTTGCAGAGGTACAAGTGGACTACATAAGGTCTGCATGCATGTACACGTGCTCTGACCTTACACAACTCGCGTGCACGCGTTGGCTGTTGAACTATCAGCAGTGTACCTATTGACAAAATTTTTGTTTAAGGAGAGGCAATCATCCTTTTCCTTGTCAAGAGTTATATCTCTCAGGGTTCTTGGTATCTGTCATAGCATTCAACAACTTAGGTCTGATCACAACAATAGCTTTCTTTTTTATTAAAAAGTTTTCCTCAAATTTTTTCTTTCATAGGGTTTTTAGACAAGTGTGAGAGTCTTCTTTCATCAGTTTGTGTGTTATTGTCAGTAACTCTTTGCGATCTGTGCTTGGGCCAGAAGTTTTCTTGGTATTTACTTGTCATCATTTTTCCTTTTTTCTTTGCGAGCATTAAATAAAAAAATAAAAAAACTCTTTTATTTCTTGGTTTGGTTAAGTAGTTGTTGGTTTGCATACATAACCAGGAAAAGTTTTTCTTTCATAAGTTCTTGGTTGTTTACTTAGGACAATAAGTAGATCATAGTTGAGCAAAATCCTATTTTGAGTTTACTATTCAAAGATCTTAAAAAAAAATTAGTTTGAAAAGTTGATTAGCATTTTGTCGAGAAGAAGTTATTTTGTTTCTAGCTTTCTATTTATCTTTTGTTTCGTCTCTCAAAACATCACTAGTTTCACTTTAATAATATTTGACTTACGACAAGCTATACAAATTAAAAATTAATTAAAATCAACTAGACTTTATATTTGTAGGGTCCATCAACTAGTATAGGCTAGAGCCTTGATTTAGGTTGGAGAGGAAACTCTTCAAGGTTGCAAAACATACATAAGAGTCTGTGCTAGGGAGTGTTAAAAGTCCAGTATTGTGAAAGTTATCCGGGACCCCCCTCTAACACAAGGGATAAACACGAGGTCATGTGTGGAAAGGTGGCGGATATAACCCCTCCAAAGTCGAACCAAGCGTAGTGGGGAACGCATATAGAGGGCTTGTTTTGGGATTCCGTCGATTGCATTTGCCACATAGCTTTGTGGGCCTCGAATCCATTTGAGTTCCTCAGTTGTTTTCCAGACTACTTGCTTTTGATACCCTTGACAGGCTTTGGGCTTGATACCCTTCTCATTGCGATCCACTCGACTGTCGACTGTACCCACCTAGTGATTGTTCACGCATTGGCAACCTAGTTGCCATTATTTTAGGGACTTACACATGTGACTGCGAGGGTAGACCACAGTACCTAGGACAAACATCGGGCCACACTTTGCAGAGTATACCTGGAGGGTGCTTCCGTGTTCAAGTTGCACTTGCACCGGTAAGTTTCTCTAGTGTTGATTGTTGTAACTATTCTTCCAAATAGTTTAGTCATTACTTGTTTTACCTCGTCGGGACTTTTTCTAGTGTGTGTTGTTTTTGAATGAATAGAAATCCCTAGTGTGTTTTTGATCTTCTCACACAGTGGAGGATCATGAGCTCCGTCGGTCATGAAGGATTCTTGGTTTGCCACCGGTTACAATAGAGCCACCCCTGCCACCGCTCAGGCGAAAGCTAGACCAACAAGGGTCTTTTGAAGCGACCGAGTCACAGGAAACTGTGCTCGACCAACATTCGGAGGAACCAACCATTTTAGATTTTGGAGCAGAATCTCTTGGTCCATACGAAACTCCAACCACTGATATTTCGATGCCCATCATCATACATATTTATCCTTATGAGTGCCAGACAGTGTCAAACTCAGCAATGGAAACAAATGCTGCCACTTCTTCTGGGAATTCTTCTATTCCCACTATGATTGTCACCACAGGGGGTGTTCCACAACCTAACCCACCATCGCCGGTCCGAGCCACCATGGTCTTGACTGCCTCTACCTCAAGTAGTGGTCCAAACTCGTCTTTGGCGGCGGCCACTTCTCCTTCCACACAGAGTGTGACAGGCCATTCGTTCTCATATGGGATGCCTAGCTCAGGTACAAGCCCTATACTCTCCTACTCCACTTTATAGACTTGAGGTCTGGGGGTAGGGAGCTCTAATGATCCTCTGCAAGGACCCATGGGGGGAACTTCATCTCCCTTTAACACTTTCCCTTACGGAGGAGGACATATACCTCCTTCGTTCCCTTCGCTTGACGGTGCCCACCATGGTTCATTTGGAGTAGGGAGTCAAGGACCACCTTCTCATAATATGCCGGTAGGTTCGACACAATTTTCTTTGTTTGGTGCATTTGGTAACAACGCTTTCTCATCAGCTTCTTTCTTGATTGGGGGCAACCCCAGTTACAGACAACCTAATCCTATGCAGGGTACTATTCCTACACAGAGGTCACACCCAGGAACTTCTTCCACATCAAGACCTTGGAATTCTTGGTAGGGATCAATTCCCTCGTCAGGAATGTCGATCAGGGGAAATTCTTTTCACAACCAATGGAACTTCGGACAACATGAAGTACCTATGCCCATGGGATCGGTATGGGGAAACCCTTCCCAAAGTCCTATGAATGTAATGCATGCCCAACCATCTATGTCGTATTTCGGGAATCATCCGATGATGTCTCCTCAAACGAAAAATCCGTACGCTGGTCATAGCCATGGTTTTTACCAGAACCTGGGCCAGTAACCCAACTTTTCCTGGCAACCTGGTGCCAGTCAAACTCCAGGCCCCCTTTTCCATGGTTATCACCAACAACCCAAACTACCTTTCCTGAAAACCTTTCATTTTTCAGACTTAACAAGGTTGTTGAATGACCCTATCTGTCATGATCCGTGTTGGCCCCCTATGCTGACGAAGTTTCCCTCGGACATACCAAAGTTTGAAGCCAAGCCTAACAAAGATTTAGGAGATCATGTGACTACTTTTCACCTTTGGTGCTCATCTAATTCGTTGAAAGATGACTCCATACAGTTGTGATTGTTTCAATGTACTCTCATTGAGAGTGCTACGAAATGGTACATTGAGCTCGATCGCTCACTATACTCTTCCTTCGGCGAATTGGTAATGGCTTTCCTAAACCATTTCCAATTACCTGTGAGATACAACGTTGGCACAAAATTGTTGTCCAATTTCGATAGACAAAAGCAGACCATATCTTTGATCACATCCGAGAGTGGAGACGCCGGAAGAGTTTGATTAAGGTGTCGATCCCACCAGCATTCCTTATTGAGTGGTTCCTTAAGTCTTTGGTCCCACAGTTATCCAAATACGTCGCAACGTCGAGAGTGTTTTCCGAGGAAGATGCAATCATGAAAGCTCAACAGCTTGAGCTAATCTATTCTTAGTCTGGTCTATTGTATGAGATCTTTCCAAATGCGCCACGATCAATACTTGATAAAACCAGATAGAGAGTTGGACCACATGCCGATGGTATTGTTGGTTCAGCACAAACAAAGCCCATTGAGAAACTGACTAAACAATTGCATCAATTGTCTATCAAACATACAATGGTTGCCCAAACTACTGTTCTGGCTGCTCCCCCTACCCAAACATCGGATGTACATGGTGTGCAATTGACAAATCCAAAGGCCACCAAATAGCCTGATGGAAAGAAGAAACAATGTAAGAAGGTTAAGGAGGATAAGAAACCCACTAATAATGTTGGCGGGGGAAACACCAAAAAAATAAAGTCGAGGTATCCGTGTAATCTGTGTGCGAAAGACCACCTGACTCACCAATGCCCTCGGCTTGCAGAGGCCCAAAAGTTATTGTCACAACAACAACCTGTTGTGTTAACAAACTCATTTCAACATGGTTAAAATCTAACTCAAGCCTCTACAAGCATGGAAGGGGGTAGCCAAGGACCCCCTCCATCTTCAAACAATCCTTCATCCGCGAATGTGTATATGATGAAAGGTGATGCCTATATATCGACTAGAGCACATGATTACAACAAGCCAAGCACCTCTAAAAAAGGTAAAGAAGTTGAAACTCCATCTTTTCCTCTCCAGATCGAGAAGACGTTGGGAAAAGCCATGACATGCATCCCAAAAGGTGCATTTAAGAAATCTTCTCACAACCCAAATGGAAGGGTCACCCAAAACTACTCGGTGGTGGAGGATTTGTCTCAAACCCCTTATGCGATGTATTCTTTGGAAGTCCTCCAAAGCTGCCCTTCCCAGAGAAAGGCTATGTTAGCCGCTTTAGGATCCGTCGAGACTTGTAATTCGGGTATGATCATGCTTGATGCAACCGACTTGAAACCCCGTCTCCCTTACCACGTAGCGTTCCATATAGTCGTGGCTTACACCGCGAAAACTTTTACTCGAAATATTTTCTGCACGGTGGTTGATGAGGGTGCCTCAACATGCATAATGTCTTTGGCGTGTTGGAAGGCCACTGGCCAGCCCGTTTCGTCTCCGTCACCTACTCTTCTTACTGCTTTCGATGATCATTTGTTTTGAGCACACGGCATTATCCCCTATTTTCCTATGCAGTTAGGAGGGAAAATCATGTGTGTCGAGGTTTAAGTGGTCAACACAACTCTCGAATACAAAAAATGATGACCATTTAAATACCTTCAATACCCCTATAGTTCAATTGACTAGTATGGAAGTTAAATTCGAAGATGAAAATAAGGCTATTATACTAATGTGTTCGTTTCCTAAGTCTTGGGATAATCTAGTCACCTGTATTAGCTTTAGCTCAATAGATGTTTTAGATTATGACTCTGTTGTGAGAGCTTTGCTGGCTGAGGAGATGAGGAGAAAATCTAGTCAAGAAACCTCAACTTCAGAGGCGATGTTAGTTAGAGGTCGAACTAAAGAGCAGAATGAGAGAATTTTTTCTTGATCTAAGTCAAGACACAGAAAGGGTAAAGAAAAATGTTGGTACTATGGAAAAACATGACATCTCAAGAAAGATTGTTGGAAGAGAAAGGAAACTGAGGAAAACTCTATGAAGCAAACTAATTTGGCTGTAACAAATTCAGGTATGACTCATCAAGTTTTATCTATTTCTAGTAATTTACAATATCAAGAAGAATGGCAGTTAGATTCAGGTTCCTCCCACCACATGTGCTCACATAGAAATTGGTTTATTTATTACCAATGTATTGATGAGGGTGTAGTGTTTATGGGAAATGGTATTCCCTGTAAAATTGTTGGGGTTGACAGTATTAGAATCAGAATGCTCGATGGTATTGTTAGGGAATTAACTAATGTTAGATATGTACCTGAGCTTAAATCAAATTTGATTTCATTGGGAGTGTTGGATTCTTGTGGATATAAGTATATAGGTCAAGGTGGAGCACTCATTGTCGAAAGGTAGTTTATTAGTGATGAAGGAAACAACGGTTGATAACCTTTATAAGATGGAAGGGAGTACTGAAGTGGCATCTAAAGTGACAGATGTATCTTCTTGTTTATGGCAGAAGCATCAAGGTCATAAGAAAAAGAAAGAATTGGAGGTACTGTAAGCGGTAAATCATTTCTAGACTTAAAATCTTTGTTTTTGAATTCCTGCTTGTTTTATATCTCTGCAAGTTATGATGGTGGTATAAAGGGATGTTGTGTGTGGGATCCTACTTCTCACAAGGCCATCATTGACAAAGATATAGTATGTATGGAACAACCAAAAGGGTTGATTCAAGATCACAACGGTATATTTGTTTGCATGCTAGATAATTCATTGTATGGCCTATTGGTACCGAGGAAAATATACAAGAAGTTTGAATCCTTCATAGTGAGTCAAATTTTTTCAAAGGGTAGGAATGACTATACAATTTATAGTACATTCAGAGTCTTGATGTTATTTTTTGATGATATGCTCGATGCAAGTCGAAGCGTGGATAAAATCAATAAGAAAATGACTCAGGTGGACATGACAATTCAAATGAGGGATCAAGGAGCAGCAAAACAAATTATGGGCATGGAAGTACACAGAGATGACAATGTTAAGTTGTGGTTGGAGTTTAGTATGAACATTGTAAAACAAATTTTTATCCCTCTTGCTTTCCATTATAAGTTTTCTTCAGGTCTTGTCTATAAAGAAGAAAAGGTTATGTCTCGTGTAAGTTCAATAGGAGGGTTGTTGTATGTGATGAAATGGTTAAGACCACATGTTTCACATGCTAATGATGTTGTCAAATACGTGACAGATTCAGGTGTTGCAGTGAAATGGGTGCTTCAACGTTTGAGAAGCACAAATGTCACTTATAATGGTTACACTTAGATGGTCTGTGATAATTGTAATGTATATTTTACGGGTGTCTTGGATAGAAGGAGATCCATCACTAAATATGTCTCACAACTTGGTTATTGGAAGACATGTTGGAGGTGGAGTGACCCCTCTAGAAATCCAAACTCATGCATTATATTGAATTTTTGATTTGGAAAGTTAAAGCAAAGTTTTAAAGGGTGTGCTCACCTCATTTTATAGTTTATTGGAACATTTTAAATTTATTAAGTGAAATGATATTGATATAATTCTCAATTTTATATGTTATCAGTTTTTACTCCACACTTGATATGCATTAATACTTCTATGTTGGGTTTTGTATTGGGTGATTATATAAGTTTATTTATAATATTTTAAATTTTTTTAAATTTTTTTAAAGGGTGGTATTTTAATTGTTTTCAATATTAATATTTTTATATTATTAGCAAAAATATTACTTATATAAAAAAAATTATGAAAATAAAACTTTAAAAAATTGAATTGGTACACTTAACACATTAGCTTTAATTCAATTTCTATATATATATATATATATATATATATATATATATAGTCTTACTATTTAAAGGAAAACAATCAAAATATAGAAGCAAATGGGATACATATTTCAAAACTAAATAGCACAGTTATATAATTTATGATTGATAAAAGTTTAAAGGTCCATATTCTTGAAAAACAGTGAAAGAAAATCCTAATTGTAATTCTAAAACTAAAATAGTGAAAAAAAAACAACAAACAAATAAAATTAATTTCAAATAAATGAAAACAATATTATATTTAATATTGTTGAAGCTGCTACTCCCATATTTTATATAAACATTAAATCTGGTGTTTGTTTAAGAGTACTACTAAGGGAATATGTTGCGGTTGTAAACCATTTGCATTTCCAATTTCCAATGGAACATAGCAATAAAACTGTTTAACATAAAAATTGTTTTAGTAAAAACTACCATCTCACACTGTATACAGATAGAGAACAACCTCTAACACTACGCGATCGAAACTGCAATTCAAAGCAAACAACCGTAGCAGATAGTATCGCATACTAAGGAGTCCTTCGACAATGAAGGACGTGCTACGAAAGCCAGAAATTAATATGGACGAAGATCCACAGTTATGTTGTACTTATAGTATGAAACGAACGGTTCAGCGTAAGCGATTAAATATCGGCGCGGCGTTCAGTTGTAACATTAAGTGATTTTGTTCTCCTACCTGCAAACTGAAATTCCAAGCCTCTGTCACGGCCCGATGAGCCTTCGGAATGAATGTGTGCGGCTATTCTAGAAGCGTTCCATTTCCATCGCACCACGTAAAGCAGTAATACTATAAGTGATACCAATCCTGAGACGACGAAGAGACCCCACAAGTGATAAACATTAAGTTGGACGGATACCGATGGAGCATATCCACTGCAATCCTTATCATAATAAGGCAGCAATTGTTTTTCAATTGTATGGATTGTGCCGTCGTCTGATAATTCGAGTATTCTCATAGAAATCTCCTTCACCAGTTGATCATGCATGGGATCAAAAGCCTGCCCATAAACAAACAAATGGGGATCAGCAGTAATGTCCGTGGAGGCTTCAAATTGAAATCAAATTCCAAAGTAATTGTAAATCACTTACAAATCCCCAGTTTTGAGTGGTGAACATTTGACCAGCGCATGTGAGGTTATTGCAATGGTTTGCAGCTAAGGATTGCATGTATGGGAGTTCATCTATGATGTCACCCACATCACCACTAAACAAAGCTTTATAATAATCATCTACCGTGTTTAAATCTTTTAGCCTGTGCTCATCGATTCTGAACTCATCTGTCAAGTATTTTTTGGGTGTAGGATCCCTTTTGGAACCCAATATTCACCTGGCTTGCCACCACACTTTCGATATCGCGAAGGGTTTTTTGTAAACGCGGGGCTGTTAGAATAGCCGATAAGTTCGCTGTATAGCACGAATATAGAATTCCCGTAACAAAAAGCCATACTATAACCACTATTCGTGCCATTACAGTCTTAATATCATCTGTCGATCCCAATTCCAGATTCCCATCACGGGTTTTCATTAGTTTACATGTCTACAAAGAAGCATAATCATAGAATTTGTGATATATAAAGAGAGAAACTTACTCTGATTTGTGAACCAAGTCGAAAAACTGAACCTGCACATAAACATATGCTATTTAATTAAGGGATACGGATTGGATTTCCTGTATAGTTTGCTTTGATAAGTTTAGTTCTAACAATTAGAATCTTCAAACAAGCCATTGCCATCAAAGTTGTTTCTTACCATATTATGCTTCCAAATTGTCTGCTAGGATGCCCTTGCAACTTTGGATTCTTTCTGCGTTCTAAAAGATAGACCGCCAAAACCCCAGTAATGAAGAACCCCAGTATTAAAATCCACAGTCCAGCAGTAAAAGGCTTCAGAAAGTCAAAGCCGAGACTAATGTGATCCTCGACCAGAGGAACTAGAGCAAGTAGACCAGAATATATGAATGGTTGTGTAAATAGTACTTCATGGGCACGGTTTGCTATGATGGTCACGTCTCCTACAACTGCATCAACTTCCTGCATGAACATCCATAACAATAATGACGTCATTTACATGAAAGATCTGATCATCTTTGAGTGATGGATTTTTCTGTTAGTGGGGTTATTACTAATAACAGGAACAGCAGCTTTATAAAAATATACCTTCAGTAGAATTTTTCGAATTAGGTCATCATCGTAGCTAGGCTCAGTAATTCCATTTCCGACTGGGATGTAATGAACGGAATAATTGAGAGTTTTAATGGCCTCCTCAAACACCTTCACGCAGAATCCACCAACAGTAAAGTTTGTTCCGTTCTTTTCTACTGAGACGAATTCAGTGAAGGCCGTCTTCCAAGGCACGCCTACTCTCAATATTCTTATGTTTTGCAGTGCATGTATATTCTGAAAAAATGTATGCATGCAAATCATAAACACAAGGGAGGCAAGCAAAGATCTGGCGAATCCCATGTTCCCCATTGCCAGGAGTTCACTCTACAAATCGAGAGTTAAATGTTGACTTAAATAACTTAAGGTTGGGCAGATTCAAGAGTAGCGGCACAATCACAGGAAATGAGAATCACGCCAGTTTGTTTAAGTCCGTTTTCCAAAAGGAAAGGGTAGGTTGATTATCAAAACAACGGCGGGCACCCGTACTGATCCGCCTGATCCGACCATTTGAATATGTGGTTTTCCTCCTTGTCAGCTAACTCGGCAGTAAACACAGACGGTCAAAAAAAGACTTGAATCCGATCAGATTTTCATGAGTTTTGCATACTCAAATTTCTATGCATTTAAAACCTTGTTTAATGATTTTAAATCATTTTAAATCAACTCAGATCGATCGATCAAAATTCTGAATTCACCAAAAATTTAAAAGAATGTTAACCCACTCCACCTTATCAGCTGTCTTCCGGAATAAATGCATAGACTATTTTATCATTCCTCTGACTTCACTTTCCTCTGACTTCACTACTTCTCAGACCATGTTATCCCGACTTCTCAGACCATGTTGTGGCAACTTTCGAGGTTTTTACGTCATACCGTCTCGTGGGATTGGTGGATCCTCAAAACGTCGCAATGACTCCCAAAGATACTTGGCCTTTGCCGTTATCGTGAATTCATTTTGTTTCAAATTTATGATGGGTTTAATTTTAAAACAAAATTTGTCTTCAATTTGATCACAAATTCCTCTATTCCTCTGGTACCGTTTTATTCGCTGATTCAATTACTCCCATTCAACCCGAGCGAAAAACTCGACAAATTATCAATAGTCTTCAATGACCTAATGAATGACGTAATAAATGCATTGCGTCCAACTATGACGTCAGAAATGACGTAATAAATGCTCGATGAATGGTATATGTCATTTCCATTTAATTCAATTTCCACCTTTGATGATTTAGAAAGTGTGCTCCTCCGGTATGGTATCATATTCCGCTCACGCAATTCACTCAAATCCGTTTGAAAAGGGGTGAAAGGATCACAGATTTTAACTTAATATTTTTCAAGACACTTAATAAGATCAAGAAAATAGAGGCCAAATGCTAGGGAGAGTCATTCTTGGTTGTTATAAAAATGCAATGCCTTCAAATGTGAATTTTGTCATCAAGGTTTCACAAATTGAATATCTAAATGTTGCAATGAATAAAGTGACAAAAATCGAAGAAATTGCACTGGAAACATATGTAGATCCATATATCATTATAAGCAAAGTCCAAAAACAAATGGATACCTTTAATATTGTAGATCAAGGAGCATCAACTTCAAAAAATGTTGAAGATCAAAGAGCATGAAATACTAAAAATAAAGGAGTTGGAGAGGAGGGATGCATGAGGTAATTCCCTAATGTGACAAATGATCCGGCAAGAATGCAAGAGACCAAGGATGGAGATAGCACAAAAGAATCAAACTATTAGACAGTGGAAAATAAATTGACAATACTATGAAGAAATGAAAATTTTTCTCATAATCCAAGAATTTCTATGGAGGAACAGAGGAGAAATCTTGTTCAAGGGCAAAGAATAGGAAATGATGGCCTACAAATGAAGAGTTTAGATAAAGGGCACCTAGAATGCCAAATCCAAATGTTGTAATTTTAGAAGAAATTTTAGAAGATGAGATAGTTGATAATCAATAGGCTAATTTTGTTCAAGAAGAAATTCTTGAATCTGTATAGATGGATGAAGGTGAGTCATCCATGTATATATTTGATGAGCACGAAGAAATTTATATCTCGTAATAAAATGTTGTGCAAGCAAGAGCACAAACAAATAAATTTAAACAAAAGAAACTATAGAGAAATAAAAGGAAAAGATGAGACCAAATGGATCAAAAGCAACTAAGCAACAATCAGTTGTAAATCAAGCAAGAATCCTCCACAAGCGACATATAATGCGTTGATGATGCGAAAAAGTTGAGAATCACTCTACCTTTCATGGAAGTAGTAAAAATCCCACATTAGGGGAAAATATTCTTAAAATATTAGATGAGCCAAGTCATAGAATGGAAGTTGTTGCATCAAATTCAAGTCATCATAATATACCAACGTTAATAACAAAAGGAAAAGTCTTATCTTTTTATATTACAATAGAAAATCACGAAGTAGTGTTTCATAATTGTTTGATTAACACTGGAAGAACATATAATATAATGCCACTTTCAGTAATGGAAACACTGTTGGATTAGAGGAAGGAGGTGAATCGATGAAACAATTTAATACTTTTAACCATATAATCCAAGTGTTATATCAATGAGCATTATCATCCAATAGCTATGAGTAAATATTAATGAACAAATGAACAAACATACACATACACGGTACACCATTGTTTTACGTGCAGAGCAAAGTGGGAGAAAACCAGAATGCTTTTTCTTATATGTCTTGAAGAATTACATTCATTTGGAAGCACCAACTTCGCTGTTTCCATGCATGGCTGGAGGAGGCTCCAAACCCCCTAGATTCTCAAGCTACAACATGAGAGAAGATCCAACTCCCGATTCTGCGGCTACAACCGGAAGGAGGCTACAACTGTTCTCAGGCTACAATCGGAAAGTGGCTACAACCAACTGTCCTTGCCCCATCAACTAGCCACGAAGTAGAAGTAGAATGATGGAACCATTGTCAACTTGTCACTATGAGATATACCCTTGTGGCTTTATTGCCTAATAAATCTGAACCATGCATCAACCTATACCTCAACTGTAATCAACATGTACCATAAACAAGTGCATCAACCATGCACCAACCTATACCAAATAACTTTGTAATCAACATGTACCATAAACAAGTGCATCAACCATGTACCAAGTATGTACCAATCATGTGTCAACTACTCATCAACCTATGACTCATCAATATGTTACCAACATCATCAACTATACACCTCATGTATGTGCCAACTCATCAACTACTTGTCTCAACCATGCTCAACATGTACCCCAACCAAAAGCCCTCAGCAATTTCATCGTCCAAATCTGAATTGTAGCTATGTAATAGACTTTGGTGTATATTATTATATTCTTGCAAACCTTCCTTAGCTTCAACAACGAAAATAGCATTTTCATCAAACTTTTCTTTAGTCTCACATGCCTAGTTTTGGATTAGTCAACAGCTTGCTTGAAGTAATCCTTAACTTTGTGCACATGGGTATAAAGATCTGACGATACACAATGTTCTTGATTGTGTTTTGTGCAATTCCTCATTTGTCACTACTTGAAACCTCTCGGAAAAGGAGTTGTGAAAAAATGACATACATTGTTGAATCCTTGGCTTATTCTAGAGAGAAACCTTGTGAAGTGCCTCGCATGGAATATTTTTGAATTGATAGCAGAGCTATTACACAACATACTAAAGGCTGTATTCAACCAACACATTTTGTTTCACTTAAGTTTTATCTGTTATGAAAGATTTATAACGTTTTGCTTGAAACACCTATTTTTTGACTAGTTCAAGGACTAGCCACAAACCCCCTATTTTTCTTGAATGTATTACAAGAAATACAATGACCCACAAGAGCTGAATTTTTTGCAGATGGATATTTTTTCTCCAATGGAATAGAAATTTCCTTGGTATGGTCATTGAAAAAAATATATAAGCGAAAATGGTGAGATGACACAGCAAATAACATACCTTAAGCACCATCAAAAGAATCTATACTTCCTTGCATTTCGACCTTATTTTGTCGCCTTCCCTCGAGAATATTGGCTTAGATATCCTTGGTTACCTCAAACCTATAGATATTCAATATGCTCAAATTGTTTTCAAAATGAGAGAGCCTTGCCTTTATTTATACTCAAGTAGCTTCGCCAAAACATCATCTAGATCACTTGGCCCCACTTTCCTTATTTTAGGGTTAACTCACTTCTAATTTTTCCGTTAAATTTATTACTGAAATAATTTATTTTTTATTCACTTTGAATTATAATACACTCATTACTTCACTTTATGATTTACCTTTTAAAATCTCTTAAACTGACTACTTTGACCTTTTAGGGCTTCTAGATGACATATGGAGTGTTCTCCAACGAACCATAACTCTCAGGCTTAGGTTAGGGAGTTATGTGGCGTTCCACATACCAGGAAATGGATTGACAAGCACTATCCATATAGGATAGTTTACTGACAAATTCATTGTCAACTTCATCTCATTATTCCCACAATTAATCATGGGTTCTCTTATAGAAAGCGTCTTCTTGTGAGGGCTTTCATCCATCTTTACTTCTTATCAACCATGACAAGAGAAATAATGAGTCATCTTTACATAAAATCTTGGGTTATTACCCAAACCTTTGTGCTTTGTGAGGGCTTTCTTCAGGGTTGACATCAATGACATTGACCTTAATCAACAATCTCCCCTTTGGCATTGATGGAAACACTTTCGATGCAATACTGAAATCATAACACACATGCTCCCCACGGAATCATGCCTCTATCCTCATTATCACGATAAATTTGTCTCTATCCTGCACATCGATAAAATCTTCTCGGAACCATGCATTTTCATCATCTAATAAATCTCTCCCCCCTTTGTCATCAATGGAATGCCATGGGGTTGCTCAGTGACGTCCTCTTATATGGTGCTTCCTCGTGTACATCTAGGTGTATAGGGTAGAGTATTCAAAAATTCAAAAGCATTCATTTTGGGTAGAAATAACTCAAGTCTTTGGCGACAATATTTGAAGGCTTCTCGTGGGAGATGGTTTTGTAAAGATGTTTGCCACTTGTTCTTTGTTGCCCACATACTCAACTTTCTGATGTTCTTTTCTCCAACTTGTTCCATAGAAAGTGATGATACTTGATTGGAATATGCTTAGATCTTTGAGGTGCATCTTAGGGGTTTCTTTGAGATATTGATGGCGCATATATTATCACAATATATTGGAATGGAGCCATCATGCACTCAACTTGTAGATCTGTCAAAGTTTGTTTCATCAAAGAACCTATGTACAACATGTTGTTCTTTTAATATACTCTGCATGTCGGCTATAGATAGAGATCTTGATGATTGTTTATTTCTTAGCCATGATACAAAACAATCACCTAAAGCGGAGTCTTGCTCCCTTGGTGCTTAGTTGATTCATCAATAGAACACCTTAATCTCTTGCATCTATGTAGGCAATAGAGTGATAGATATTTTCCTTTTGGATACCATAATCCAAACTTTTCAGTTCCTTTGAGATGTCGAAAATCCTCTTTACTACTATTACATGTGATTCCCTTGGTGCTTTGAAATCGTGCGACCTGTCCAGCTGCTTGCATTACATATGGTCTAGATGTTCATATGAGAGAACAATCATTGACTGTATTGCCTCTAATCTGTAGACTTTGAATCATCTTTTCTCAATTTACAACTAGTTTGCATGGGAGTGATAATTGGTTTTAATCTTCCATTCGAACCTCTTTATCATTTCTATATATACTTAGTTTGAAAAATAAAAATTCCTTGGTTTCTTTGACATGCTCGGAGTCCAGAAATAAGGATAGTTCTCAAGTAATGACATTTCAAATTAATTCTACATGTCTTTTGCAAATTTTTGACAACTTTGTCATCATCACTACCAAAATAAATATCATCAACATAAAACTTCAATTAATAAAATATTACCTTGACTTACCTTGATGTAGGGTTATTTGTCACTTCCTTTTCTAAACCTTGCCTTTTACAGATACTTATCGATCACGGAATTGCTCTAGGATCTTGTTTTTAGACCATACAAGGCCTTCTTTAATTTACATACATAGATGCGTGTTTGTTGACAACTAAAAATCTTTACGGTTATTCAATGTAGACTTCTTCTTCAAGTTACCCATTCAAAACAGCTGATTTTATGTCCATATGCTATGCTTTAACATTTTTGGAGCATGCATAAGCTAAAATGTAGTTGATCCCATTCTAGAAACTGGGGAGAATGTCTCTTCAAAGTCAATTCCTTCAATCATTGCATATCCTTTACATACCAGTAGCTTTGTTTCAGCATAGCTTGTCCGTATCCTTTACATACCAATCTAGCTTTGTTCCTTGTAACCTGTCCATATTCATTCAATTTATTCCTGAAAACCCATTTTGTGTCGATCACATTCTTATTCTTTGGTCTTGCAACTAATTCCCAAGTGTCATTTTTTTCTATTTGATCCAATTCTTCATCCATGGCCTCATTCCAAAATTCATCCTTGTTGGCTTCTTCAAAACGGTTTGGTTCAATTATAGATAAGAGTGCTAGGTGTGTTTGAAGGATGATTCTTCTGTACTCGTTTGCTAGGTGTCTTTGGATATACTTTCTAAACTTGATTTTCTTCTTCTGTCGGATTTTTTTCATATTCATCTTCCTCTTCTACTTCTTTTTCATCTTCTTCTTCGAAAAGTTGTTCCATTGATTTGTTTTATTCTTTCTTTGATTCTAGTTTTCTTATTTCATCAATTGTTACGTTGATGCTTTCCACAACTTTGTTCAATATTAGATTGTAACACTTGTATTCTTTCCTTGTACTTGAGTAACCAACAAGTATTCCTTTGTCCACACGGGAGTCAAACTTTTCCATTCTGCCATCTTCTCTTTTGATGTAGCATTTGCTTCCAAAAACTTTGAAGTGATTCACATTTGTTGGTCTTCCTTTCCATAGCTCGTAGGGAGTTTTACTAGTGTTGTTTTTAAACATTACTCTATTTTTAATGTGAACTGTTGTATACACTGCCTGTGTCCAAAATATATCTGTCAATTTGGAATCCAATATCATTGTTCGAGCCATTTCTTGTACTATCATGTTCTTTGTTTCAACAACTCCATTTTGTTGAGGTGTCCTAGCAACGGAGAATTACCTTTTTATTCCATGACTGCTACAGTAGTCCATAAATTCCTTTGAAGTGAACTCTCTTCCATTATCAGATCTCAAACATTTGATTCTTGAATCCATCTCATTTTCAACCATTTCCTTGTAGATCTTGAAGTTTTCAAAAGATTTTGACTTGTTCTTGATAAAACAAACTACAGTGATTCTTGTATAATCATCAACTAATAACATAAAGTATTTTTCACCTTTTAAGCCCTTTTTTGTAGTTGGTCCAATTAAATCAATGTGAAAAATTTCCAGTGGTCTTGTTGTTGAATATTCCTTTGACTTGAACCTAGTCTTTGTTTTCTTTTCTTGTTGACAATGCTTGCATAAAGTGTTGGTTGGTTTCATGATCTAGGGAATTTCTCTGACTGCTTCTCTTTTGCTAAATTTGACAAGGTTATCAAAATGCATGTGACTCATTCTTCTATGCCATAGCCAACTTTCA
>SNQJ01S0149555.1:22201-34865 GCA_010110895.2 Picea sitchensis | reverse complement strand
ACTTGCAATCACTCCATTTTTTAGGACAAAAATGGATCCATCACTCATACAACCATCCAATGCCTCAAAATTTTCTCTACTTTCCCCCCAAAAAACACATCCTCCACTGTTTTTAGATCCATAAGGCCTCCTTCTATCAACAATGAATCTCCTTGGGCCTTTTTCAATGGTGCTACCCATGGCACCCCCTCTATAGGAGGAGAAGGAGGAGTCCTTCACATTTCCAAAAACCATATACTTTCTTTCTTAGGCGGACTGGGCGAAGCCACAAACAATTCCAGTGAACTCATGGACCTATATCTCTTGCTCCTCTTGGCCACTGAAAAATACATCAACCAACTAAACATTTATGGTGATTCAATGTTTGTCATTCAAGCATGAAAGGCACACACTTCCTAAGATATTACACACTAGTACCTTTTTTGGAGGAAAAAAAAATATGCATTACATAAATTACTCATATTTCATTTACACATCTCTACATGACTCACATTAAAAAAGTGGATCAACTCTAAAAAGTTGGACTGGCTATATCTCATGTAATCCTCTATGATCCTCTCTATATCTCAGGTGATCCTCTGTTATCCTATATATGGTTTATGTGATCCTCTCTATATCTCAGGTGAGAACTTACTCGGCCTTGGTCAAGGATTGATATGTTGGTGCTTTGGGGTTTTTGTTGGACAAATCTGGAAAAACCCTGGGTGTAAAACTCCCCAATGATAAGAAGGTCGGTACGCGTGCAAGTGTGGACCAAAAATGGTGAAAAAAAACCCAACAAATGGTTCCATTGTTTGGACCTGAATTTTTTTTTAGATCGATTGAGGAAAAGAAAAATGAGTTGGTATCCTTCTAAGGAGGAAATTCAAGACTCGATAGAAGTGAAATAAGATGAGTTTTCCTTGTGAGAGATGCAAGTATTGTGGGTGAACACGACAAAATGGAAAGGACTATATCTTTACTCAAACATGCATGAGATCTTCTTCATGAAGTTTCTATTTCTGTTGCATGAATGGTTAAAGAGACAAGTTGAAGTCAACTCAGCCGCATTACCAGTGGAATCGATAGTTTGGGATCAAGCCAAGATTGATAACTTGAAGGTGTTAGATAACAAGTGGAATTGGGTTATTGATTTTTGGTTCGCTCAAGTGAAGGAATGTTACATTGTTGAGTTTGTTATAGAATATAGCGATTCTTTCAGAGAGGCTCGAAGAAAGTTCGAAGAGGAAAGTGTTGGTGCACCAGAAGGAAAGGAATATAGGGGCTCCCATAGTGGTGGGGGAGATGAGTTGATATTATTGGATGGTCTTGTGTAGTTGCAAGTAGATAGCTCTTTGGGTAACCTAAAGATAATTTTAAGAAGAAGATGGTATTACCCCCCTTTTGTACCACCCCCTTTGCACATTTTTAATCAAGAAGAAAACACATTAGTTAGTGAAGATATTGGAGTTGAAGAAAGAAAAGAGGAAGAAAGAAGTGATGAGACAAGTGAAGAAGAAGGTGAAGTCAACAATACTTTACCCCAAATGGTAGTGGTGAGGAAATATCCAACCACTAGTAGCCAAAAAGGAGGAACTAGTTCTAGTTGGAAGATGGAAAATAAATATAGTACATTGAGGTTTCATGTGTTACATGAGATGAGTAAGGACGATGCAAAGAATCACTAGTTCACCTGTGAAGCAATCTAGTTTGTAAAGAGAGTTACAGACGACGCAGATAAAATCTCACAACTTGAGACTACCTTCAGGGATAGGGCACTAAAATGGTACTTGAAAAATAAGGATACTGCACCAGCAGGACAGGTAAGGTCCCTAGCTGAGATCAAGCAAGATCTTCTTCGGGAGTTTCCAAATTTAAAGTCAGAATCCCAATGCATTACGAAAATCAAGGAGAACAAGAAGAAAGAAGGAGAAATTGTCTAGGATTATGACCAGTGGTTCTAAATATTGTTGGATAGGCTAACGTTCCATATCCAATATGTGAATCAAAAAGAGTGGTTCATTGCAGGGTTTCTCCCCCATATTCGAGTCCTTATCACCCAGAAAAAGGTGACGAATCAAGCCGAGACAGTCAAGATCACGATGTGATTGGAGGCTACCCTTGGAGGTGCAAAAACATCAACTGGGTTGGTGTAGTTTCAGCGCAACTATCCAACCTAACCATACAGCTACAAGATATGGACAAGACTAAAGTCATGCATGAGAAAATATGGTGTACTACATTCTGTTGAGAGGGGCATCGTTGATATGAGTTCTCAATCCTTCCAAATTATGTGGCGACAGGTGCACTGAGTCTATTTTCATCTGGACAGTGAGAATGGTGTGAGATTTGTAGGAAGTGGGGCCTGTTCCACCCCATTATACCACATTACAAAAGTATCAGACAATGAATCACACCGTATTCTATGAGTTTTTTAAATCGATAGGCCATGATGTCAATATATGTTGGTCCCTTCAGTTAATGCAAGACAATGCCTGGAATGCTTTCTAAGTACAAGAAGAGAAAAAGGGTGGTGAGTGCGGTGGTTCTGGAAGAGGTGGATATCAAGGAGCACCCCAAGGTGGATATGGGTGTGTTATTTGTTGTGGATATGGTGGAGGAGGTGGTAGATCCCCCACATGTTTCAATTTCAGTGATATTGGTCATGTCTCACAATTTTTCACTATGTTGTGTTTGCTCTATGCATGTTGTTATAGTCCTAAACATGTAACCAAGGACTATCCTGACTTGCTGAAGAAGTGGGAGGAAAATAAGGCCAACTGTAACATGGTGCATGCTGATCCATGTAAAAACGAGAAGAAAAACGAGAAAGTAGACGTCTTGGTAGTAACCCGCGGAGTGGTGAAGACTGGGGAAGACTTTGAGCGTGGTGAAGGCTTAGGACAACAACCAGATGGTAAGATCAGGAAGGTACCCCATCCGACTCCTAAGTTTGATGTTTCTCAGTATAAATAGTTTATCTGCAATGCGTAGAGAGCCCTTGAATAATAAAATCATGCAAAGAGCTACAATGCATGACTTAGACGTCTCTTGAAGAGGCACATATCTAAGAGGAAGTGCAAAGGGCGATGCATAGGTTGCTAGAGGAAGTATAGATACATGAAGAATCTCTTGCACCCGAAGAATTACACCGCGTGACACAAATATATTTGGAGGAGGCTCACGTGCATGAGGAAATCAAGTGCGCAACCCAAATATCAATAGAAGAAGCACGACGACAGACAATGTTGTGACACACTAAAGAAAAGGATTATTAAGAATAGCACCAGAAGGAGTTGCAATGCACAGAATGTGCAGAAAACTTGTGTGACCTAGGTCACATGGAAGAATATGCAGATCAAGTCAATACCTTGTTACACTATTGTTTACGATTGGACGCTACCCCTGGAGGCATAAAAACATCAATCGGGTTGAAGGAGGTTAAATCACAACTGGCCAACTGTTGAATCCCATTTGTTCTTCCCCTTTATTTCTATCTTCCCTTTTCTTTTCTTACCTTTTCTCTTCCCCTTTTCTAAAAATTATTCCCCGAATCTTCCATATCCCCTTTTCCCTTTCTTTGTTGTATCAAGATTACCACACTTAGTCATTTTTTCCATGTTCGCGGGTTGGCAGACTCCCAAACTCTGGACTTTTATTATGTTCCCTTTTCCCATACATCGGTCCTCCTCAATACTTAGCTTATTTTTGTATTGCGAACTCACGGACTCACAGAATCACATGTTATGCTTTTAATCCTCTCACAACCCACCTGATGTATCTCAACACTTAGCCATTTCATCTAATCAGACTTTCGGAATCACGGACTTGCCCCTCCATTCTAATCGCTCACTCCGACTCCACTGTCACATGTCCCTTCTTTCACTTTTATCGAGTCACATTTAATGTTATCTTTATGGAATCAACTACTAAGTTTATTTCTGAAATGCTCATTAATTAATGGTGTTTATATCGAGGAAAATCATATTTATTTTGAGTTAACGCTTTCTTCGAAAGAAATCTATCTTAAGATCATTTTATTGTGCAAAGTAATATTACAAGAAAATCTCTTCGACTCAATGAAGCTAGTCATGAGAAAACATCAATTTTGTGGAGATACCTTGAACCTCTTTTCCAGAGAAGACCAAAACTATCATTTTTCTTGGTCGTATTAGTACTATTCAAATATTTTGGGTAAAGAAAACAACAAGGTGTGGAATTCATGGATAGTTCTTGGAGGTTTTGTCCCAGAGGTATTTGAATGCAAAGATATCGTCGCATGGTGCATCGAAAAACTCATCTAGAACAAAAGGCTCATACCATTGCAGACCAATTCTCTGGTTTCCTTGGCACCTTCGATATTTAGGGATATGTTGAAATTGTCGGAGCCAAACCTAGTTTACAAAGGAGAAGAAGCAAACAAATTTCTAAAATGGAAAAATAATGGAATCAAACTTCTTCAAGAGTATTTACAGGATCCTGCATCAATGCCAGAGGACATATCTAGGATTCAAGTAATTTCTTTGAAAAATAAAAATCAAGAAATTTCTTGGTTATTTGCTCGAATTGCTCGCCAAGACTCTATAGAAACCATTCCTCGATTGGCATTATATATATTTCATTTCACGGTTCACGAAAATACAATCTTCGACTGGGAGAAGATTATTTCAAATTAGATTACTACACAATTGACAAATTTCAAGACTGAGAAGACATTTTATATGTCATCTTATTTGGTATTTGATATCACCTATTGTCATACTTTCAAGGGTTTAAATATTTCCAGAAGGGTAAACGCAAAGGTGGACCCTATGACCATGTTCTATCAATCTTTATGGAGGCTAAGGGTTGGCCACCATTTCTATGAAGTATATAATAATTTTGTGTCTAAATTTAAGAAGCTATTATTTGGGGAAGATACTTCTCGACTCTCATTGGAGGCGTCAACTTTTATAAAAGGGAAAGGAATTATTGAAAAAATGGATGATTACAATATCATCAAGGTTTTCTGCTCTAACTGATAAATTGTTTATTATTGAAATGGATAGATAATACAGATTTTGGTTTCACACCTTTTCTGAGAAAATAAAAATCAACTCATACCTCTTCCTTGGAACGTTGGTGAAATTATTCTAGAGGAATTTCCAAGATCAACAAATATGATTCCTATTTCGACCATTCCAAATTGAGATATGCAAAAGAAATCAAGGGGTTTGTCCCCAGTCATCTCTTTTACAATCATTTGATTTCATTCGGGCTCAACCCTGCACTCATAAACTCATTTGTAAGTGATCCAGATGGATCTCGGTGGCCATTCACCTTTTCCATTGAATCACCATTTTGAGCCTGTGGTTTTGATAAACCATGATATTCACCCTTTTGATGGGGAATGGAATGTAATTTCATATTCATTTGTTAATTACAAACATCATGTAATGATTTCCTAGTGGTCTTATGTACATTCCTACAACATAGCGTTAATGCACCAATCCCATTAGAACTCCACAGTTAAGTGTTCTCAGGTTAGAGTAGTATTGGGATGGGTGACCACCCGGGAAATCCTAGTGTTTTACATACCTATGGAATTTTATAAACTTATTCCAATTTATCCCACATTGAATATGGGAATTGTTCTCTTGTGAATCTCTCATATATAATGGAGGTGAAGGAGGCCCTTTAAGCATGCAATGGAGTGTGATGTAAAACTTGTTTTGAATGAAGCGTAGCCAACATCTCTTTCTTTTCATAAATAGGCTATCCCATTCTACCAATTTTTGTTCTGCAATGTTTTTCTCTCTTATTCATTAATAGAATTTGGTTTTCCCTATATTTTTGTGTTCTTTGCATTATCTCTGTGTATTTCCTTGTTATATATCGATTATATTTTGGTCTTCATGTCGTTCTCAAAATAATTTGGATCAGTGGTATCAGAGTAGGTCCCTGATGAGGTCAGGGTATAGAGAGTTGGGCTCGAGCTAGTTTCCCTTGAGAACAACTATTCTCGCAAGCCCAAGCGACCTCCCATGGCGGAAGAAAAGAGAGATGACAAAGTAGGAGATCCTTTCAACACGTTGCTCGAGGAATCCCTCATGCGATAAAGAAACTAGATGATGGACAACGTTGCGCATATCCTTCAAAGACTACCTATGTCAGAATCTGAGGAATATTCGACAAGAAGCCATTTCGCAAGTGCGACACCCTTCAAGGTACAAGTCAATTTCGATATCCCCTTATTTAAAGGCCAAATAGATGCAGATTCTCTAGAAAAATGGTTGAATATTCTAGAAGATTATTACTCTATCCAAAACATTTCTGAAAGTGGAAAGATCACCTTCTCTCTCCTTAAATCCCTTCCCCATGTTACTGGGAGAGGTACATCGCGGATGAATCTACACTATTTGGGAGAGAACACACTTGGGCGGCCTTTGTAGATTCCCGAAAGGAGAATTTATACCATGTTGGAAACTATGACGCCCAATACATGAGATGGAAAACTTTGCGTCAGAAAAGAGACTAGACGGTGACTGAGTACACCAACATCTTTCGTACCTTGTGCTCAAATTTGGGTATCAAAGACTCTGAGAAACACATAGTTTTGAAGTACTTGAGTGTTCTACATAGGTACATCCAAACAAAGATGGATTTCTTGGACATATCCTCGCTAGGAGCTTGATCCAGGTGGATATCAATGGCCACACACCTTTTACAACTAGCTCAAAATAGTTTTCTGGCAATTTTGGTAATTTACTATTTTTAGCATTTTTTAACTTCCGGGACCATTTTGAGGGCCTAAATGAAGGTTTTTTGGGATATAGGTTCTTAATGATAGTCCAAGGCTTTGATTTATCCCCCTAAATGAATCTCCTCGATGACACCTTTCCAACGAGCTATCGTGCGCCTAAAGCAGAGATCGTATGCAAAAGTTACGACCTCGAGAAGTTGATGTACTAACTTACCCAAATGGGGCCCACACGAATTTTGGCGCTTCATCTCCTAAGGTTAGGTTTTTGGATGTATAGAGTTTTTAACATTCCTATTTATTGTAAAAATTCCTTTAGAGCCTCATTGTAATCATCTTCTTGCGAATGAATGCAACCGTCACTTCTCTTCTCAGAGATAAGCCGCCACCATTCCAACTAGCTTGTTTTCCGCTACATTTTACAATTTCAGCTTATTCCCTTATTGAATAGAAAACTAGTTTCATTGTATCTCTGTTATTTTGTGTTAATCACCTGTTAATAATCTGTATTCATTTCATTCTTCTCATAAAATCTGGATCAGTGGTATTAGAGTGGTCTGCTCCTTTTCGTCTTAATGCATGTCCCCAACCAGGTCGGAGTACAAAGAGTTGGGTCTCGAGCTTGTTTCTCTTGAGGAAAAAAATTCTCGCATGCCCAAGCGACCTCTCATGGAAGGAGAAAATAAAGATGACAAGACAGGAGATCCTTTTAAAATTTTGCTTTAGGAATCCCTCACGCAACAGAGGAACGAGATGATGGATAGTTTCGCGCAAATCCTTCGACGGTTACCAATAGGCGATGCATCTTCTTTGAGCGGAGGCGCCGCCCCCTTCAAGGTACAAATAAACTTTGATGTTCCTATATTTTAAGGTTATATAGATGCAAATGTTGTAGACAAGTGGTTGAATCTACTAGAAGGGCATGTTTCTATCCATAACTTTTAGAATAGAGAAAAGATTACTTTTGAGCTCCTCAAAGTCGTTCCCCATGTCAAATATTGGTGGGAAACTTTCTGTGAGAAAAAGGAAATAGAGGAACCCTCATTATTTATAGTCACGGCCACCTGGGAATCCTTCAGGGATGCTATTAAGGAACAATACTATCCTGTCAGAAGTTATGATGACTTGTATACCAAATGGACCACACTACGGCAAGAAAGAGACCAAGCAATGTTAGATTTCACAAATATATTCCATACCTTGCGCACCAAGCTGGGTATCAAAGATTCAGAATGACATCTGGTTCTCAAGTATTGCAGTGCTCTGCATAGGTACATCCAAATCGAAATGGAATTTATGGACATCTCATCCTTGGGCGTGGCCAATCGATATGCCGTCAAAATCGAGCAGAAGCTCAAACAAAAGACGCGACAATTTGGGCATGGGAACCCCTCACAGCAAAATCCCGGAAAGGGAGGCCCCAACCCACAAAACAAAGGATAGAGAAAATATGGACAGTACCAGAACAACCAGTCCAAGATGCAAACAAAGAAATACACCGGAAAGACAAAGAAAGCTACCGGGAAGTGGTGCGAATTCCATAAGATCTCTTGGCATAACATTGTTGACTATCACTCAAAGCAGTGATTGGTGGCCGAAGTGAAAGCCTCTGAATTAGATGTGGGTTCTGAATCTGAGAAAGAACCAAAAAGGGAAATATGGATCATTGACGCAGAACCCAGTGACATTGTTGCTACCACCAAGCTCCATCTTGGTGAACCAGATGAGCCAGAAGAAGGAAAGAGCCTCTTCCATTCATAGATGTGGGTAAAATGCACCCCGTTCCACTTCATCATTGATAGCAGTAGCCAGAAGAACCTCATCTTAGCAGAGGTCATCAAGCGGTTGGCCCTGCCAACAATGCCGCACCCACAACCCTACACCATTGGATGGATCCGCCAAGGAAGCGATCTCCGCATCAGCCAACAATGACGACTGTCATAGACATCAAGCCCTTCAAAGACGAGGTATTGTGTGTTGTTGCTACTCTCGAATTTTTTGATGTTCTTTTGGGCCAACCTTATTTATGGAAACGTCATTTTGTATATGATTCTAGGCCTCGTAGTGTTATTATTACTTTGAACATGAAATTTCACAGGATACCCGAGGCAATCCCACCTAGTGCTATTTCCTTGATCTCTACTAAGCAATGCAGGAAGGTCATCTCTTAGACAGGGAAGTTTGTCTTCTTCGTGAATAGCTCTCAGAACGAGCAAAAGATCACAACCACATCTAGGGTCTCTACGACCGACCTCTCCACATAGCAGAAGCAAGTAGATAAGGTTGTGGAAGAATATTCATATATCTTCTCCTCGCCTAACGAGGTACCTCTGCACTGCCAGATCAAGCACCCCATCGATCTGACCTCCGATGCACCGCTGCACAATGGGCCAATCTATCATCACTCTCTGTTAGAGAATGAGGAGATCAAGTGATAGATCTAAGAATTTCTCCACAAGGGGCACATCCATCCTAGCTCATCACCTTGAGGGAGCCTAATCATGCTATTACAGAAGAAAGATGGAACCTAGCGACTCTGCATTGATTACCGGGCTCTGAATAAAATCACGGTCAGAAATCGGTACCCAATTCCTTGAATCGACGACCTCCTTGATCAACTCACGGGGGACAAATACTTCAGTAAGATTGATCTGAATTCTGGATACCACCAGGTCCCGATAGAACAGAAGATGTATGGAATACTGCCTTCAACTCAAAGGAAGGCCTTTTTGAATGGTTGGTCATGCCCTTTGGTTTGAAAAATGATCCAACCACTTTCATGAGGATGATGAACGATATCCTACGACCATTCATCAATACTTTTGTAGTGGTGTATCTAGATGACATTCTCGTTTACAGTAAGACTTGGGCCGAACACTTGCAGCATATTCAACAGGTTTTGTACACCCTGCAGCAGCACAAGCTATACGCCAACTTGGAAAAATTCTCCTTCGGCATGGACAAGGTCCATTACTTGGGACACATTGTTGATCAGCATGGATTACATGTGGATCCAGCCAAGATCCAATTCATTCGTGACTGGCCAACCCCAACCACACTCACTAATCTTGGGAGATTCTTTGGACTTGCCAATTTCTACCGCAGTTTTGTGTTGGGATTCTCCCATATTTTATGGGCTCTCAGCCAAATAACCAGGGGTGGTGGTAAGGAAAAATTTGCGTGGGGTCGGTCCCAACAAAAATCGTTCAATGATTTGAAGCAACGCTTGTGCTCATCCCCGGTAATTTCACTACTAGACCTGCAACAACCCTTTGATATCGAGACAAATGCTTCAGACTATGTTGTGGGCGTCATTCTCACTCAGCATGGCCACCCCGTGGCCTATCATAGTGAGACTATGTCAGATGTTTTTCGTAAGTACCCTACTTACGACAAAGAAATGTACTCCATTATGCAAGCCTTCCGCCAGTGGAGACATTACATTCTTGGGAAGGAGACAGTCATCCACACTGATCATAAGCCATTGCAGTTCATGCAGACACAAGGAAAATTGCAGAATGACCGCCATCAAAATTGGTCCACATACTTGCAACAATTTCACCTCAACATCAAGTATAAAACAGGAAGCACCAACTGTGTCATTGATTTCCTCAGCAGACTGCCAGTCACGAAACTCACCATGGTGATAGACACTTGCAGACATGAGACCTCTAGATGGCCCCAACTCTATGAGATAGACCTGAAATTTTCCACCACCTACCAAATGTTGGGTGCAAACGCAGTTGTCGATAATTTCCATCTTCAGGATGGGTTGTTGTGTCGTCTGGGCCATATCGGTGTTCCATCAAGTGAGCGAGTGAAGATGATCTAGGAAGCCCACTATATTCGGGTGGCAGGACACTTCAGCATCGAAAAGACAATGGCAATTCTACAAAAACATTTCTACTTGCCGAAACTTCGACAGGACGTCAACAAGTATATTAGGTTTTTTACTGCCTACGCTATTGCCAAAATGATCACTAAGAAACCAGGCCTGTACACCCCTCTCCCTACTCTTGGCAGGCCATTGGAATCCATCTCAATGGAAAACATGTCGGGTCTCGCATCCACCAAGTGGGGAAATGACTGTGTTTTTGTGGTTGTTGATCGCTTTTCTAAGATGGCAATTCTGGTTTCCTACAAGAAGAGCATCACAACAGAGGCCATTACTAAGCACGTCTTTGAATGATTCTGGGTACATTTTGGAATCCCACAAGACATTGTCTCAGATCGGGATATTCGATTTCTCATCACATTTTGGTCGATCCTCTGGTCACTGCTGGACACCAAGCTCACCAAATCCATGACCTTCCACCCCCAAATGGATATCCAAATCGAGGTCCTAAATCGAATGATTGTGCATATCCTTCGCATGTATAATTCCAAGCACCCTCACACATGGGATGAGAGCCTTCCCTATGTCCAACATAACTACAACCTAGCCCTGCATATCTCAACCGGCCATAGCCCCTTTCAGGTGGGGTTGGGATTCCAACCATTGGGTCCCATAGATGTTGCATCTCCCCTTACGATCACCTCGACCGAATCATCTCCTGCTCCAAATGGATCTAACAAAGCCACTTGATTCATTGAATGGATCTAGCACATCCGCCAACAGGTTTAGGATACCCTACAAAAGTCCAATGACAAGTACAAGCAGTGCCATGATCAACATCGAGTGCCACATAAGTTTCAGGTGGGAGAAAAAGTTTGGTTGCACTTGCAGAAAGAACGCCTTACAGAATCCCATTGAAAGATTCGCCCACTCTATTATGGTTCGTACACCATCACCAATTCCATGGCGGATAATTCTTTTGAGCTCAACATTCCTCCTTTCCTTGGCCTGCACCTAGTGTTCAACGTGGATCTCCTTCGCCCTTATTTCCCACCATTATTGGACACCTCATAAGTAGAAGAATAGTTGACACCAACAGAGCTCAACCCCGACTACATACAACAAGAATCCAGTGATCATATTTTGGACACACAGATCAAGGGAACTCGATAGCAAAGGATCTAGCTTTATTGAGTCGTCAAAGTAGGGCAGCTCCTGCACTAAGGCAAGTGTCTCACCCGGGGACAAATTCAGCAGAAATTTTGGTAATTTACTATTTTTAGCAGTTTTAAACTTTTGGGGCCATTTTGAGGGCCTAAATGAAGATTTTTCGGTATCAAGGTTCTTAATGATAGCCAAAGGCTTTTATTGAACCCCCTAAATGAATATCTTCGACGATACCTTTCCAACGAGCTATCGTGCGCCTAAAACAGAGATCGTATGCAAAAGTTACGACCCTGGGAAGTTGATGTACTAACTTACCCAAACGGGGCCCACATGACTTTTGGTGCTTCATCTCCTAGAGTTAGGTTTTTGGATGTATAGGGTTTTTGACATTCCTTTTTATTGTAAAAAGTCCTTCAGAGCCTCATTGTAATCATATTCTTGCGAATGAGTGTATCCGTCACATCTCTTCTCAGAGATAAGCCGCCACCATTCCAACAAGCTTGTTTTTCGCTGCATTTTATAGTTTCAGCTTATTTCCTTATTGAATAGAAAACCAGTTTTACTGTATCTTTGTTATTTTTTGTTAAGAACCTATTATTAATCTGTAGTCATTTCGTTTTGCTCATAAAATTTGGATCAAAGCTACTTATCGATATGCAGTAAAAATTGAGCAGAAATTCAAGCAGCAGAGTAAGTGGGAGAATCATGGAAAAGGCAACTCTAACTCACATAATGAAGGACAAAGCAAGGAATTCCAACCTAAAGAAATACAGTCCCAGATGTAGGAAAATAATGGTAAGGGGAAGTCTAATAAAGACACCGGAAAGTGGTGTGATTTCCGCAATAGCCCTTGGCACAACACCGATGAATGTTGTTCAATACAGTCATTGGTGGCTGAGCTCAAAGATAAAGAGTCGAACCCCGACTTGGACCCTGATTCAACA
>SNQJ01S0149555.1:11478-22151 GCA_010110895.2 Picea sitchensis | reverse complement strand
CACATATGTGGGTGAAGAGGACACCACTGCATTTTATTGTTGATAGTGGAAGTCAAAAGAAAATCATCTCAACAGAGGTTTTCAAGTAGTTGTATTTGACAACAAAACCACACCCGCAACCATATAACATCGGGTGGCTTCGCCAGGGTCAAGATATTTGTGTCAGCCAACAGTGTCTCCTATCCTATGGCATCAAGCCCTTCAAGGATGAGGTATTATGTGATGTTTCCCCACTGGAATTCTATGATGTTCTATTAGGCCAACCATATATGTGGAGGCATCATTTTTTTTATGAGTCTCGACCCCATAGCATCATTGTTACTATGGGGGGTCAACTATATAGGATACCAAAGGTAGTTCGGACTATTTTCCCACCAAAATAATGCCACAAAGTAATCTTTCATACTGCAAAGTTTATCCCCTTCACAATCCAATCAAAAGGTGAATAAAAGGAAATTGCAACCACTGCAACCTCAACCCAAGACATTTCTATCCAATAGAAGCAGATCGACAAGATTTCAGAAGAGTACCAAGATGTTCTTGTTGCACCTACGAGAGTGACTCCACACTACCCAATCAAGAAAGGTTATAATATAACCCTTCATACTCTTCATGCCTCATCTTCACCGACATAGTCCTCCCACACTTAGGTATATCATGAAGATATATTGGTTGAAGGGATCCAACCCCTCCAACAACAAGTTCATGACAGTCTTCAACAAGCTAAGCAGGACAACTTCTTCAGCAAGGCAAGCAACAGACCAAGCTTCAAATTTAGCAGAAGTATCCTCATCTCCCAAGGGAACTTGACACAATGGGGACCATTGCTTACTAAGGGGGGAGGAATGATCTAGATGGATCTCGGTGGCCATCCACCTTTTCCACTGAATCACCATTTTTAGCATGTAGTTTTGATAAACCATGATATTCACCCTTTTGATGGGGAATGGAATGTAATGTCATCTTCATTTGTTAATTACAGACATCATGTAATGATTTACTAGTGGTCTTATGTACATGCCTACAAAATAACGTTAATGCACCAGATCCCATTAGAACTCTGCAGTTAAGCGTTCTCATGCTAGAGTAGTATTGGGGTGGGTGACTGTCTGGGAGGTCTTAGTGTTTTACATGCCTATGGAATTTTATAAACTTAGTCCAATTTATCCCACATTCATCATAATAATTGTTCTCCTCTCACTCTCTTATATATAATTGAGGTGAAGGAGGCCCTTTAAGAATGCAATGGAGTGCGATGTAAATCTTGTTGTGAATGAAGCGTAGCCAAAATCTCTTTCTTTTTAAAGATAGGCTACCCAATTCTGCCAGTTTGTGTTCTACAATGTTTTTATCTCTTGTTCATTAATAGAAGTTGGTTTTCACTATATTTATGTGTTCTTCACATTATCTCTATGTATTTCCGTGTTATATATCGGTTATATTTTTGTCTTCATGTCGTTCTCAAAATAATACAGACCAGTAAGTGGAGAAGAAGAGAATTATATCCATAACCCTAATATTCAAGAAGATGACAAAGATTCTAACAATATAGAAACTATAATAAGTACCACAGAATATCACAAGAAAAGAGGTAAGCCTTCAAATGAGAAGAATTCTCAGTCACCGACTATTTATCGAAGAAGTGTTCTACCTAGAATAAACCCTCAGCCCGGGACATCACAACAAAGAAAAATATAGAGTAATAATCCGGGCAATGATGAAGAAAGAAAACCTCCTGAGGGGAACTTAGAGAAACCCGACAAGTTAAAGATTAAAAGAAAAAGAACTAATTCAAAGCAAGAGGAAGGAGAAACACATGCACATGAAGATGATTTATTACTGGATAATATGGACCTAGATGTGGATATTGAGAATATCACCTTCCCAGAAGAAAAAGAAATTGCTAGAGAAGATGTACAACATATTTCTACACTTATGGTCTAGGATGAGATATTTTCTTATGAAGAGACTTTTGTTGTACAAAATGCCTCATTTCACAATGATTCTAAGAAATTGGTATTTGAAAGAACCACGAAGAGTAAAAGTGGAAAGTTGTGGTCTACTATTGATACACGAAACATGTTGCCTCCTAGATTTTCGTCCATTCATAAAGTCACAGGGGGTGCACTAGCTTTTTCAATTGCAAATATGGAGGAAGAAAATGTTCGGTTGAAAGATAAAATTAAGGAACTGGAAGCAACTCTCATGCCTCCACCTATTTTGGCTTCCCCTGTTTCCATGATTTATCCTAACAAATGTTTTCAAGAAACCCCAGAGTCAAGTGATAGAGTAAAGGGAATTTCAAGCTTGATTATTTCCACTCGACATTTTGTCAAGGAGAACATAAAGAAAAAATGTCTTTCATTTTAGAGTTATGGGATTTAGCAAAAATCTTTTCTTCTATAGGCCCGATAATTCAGAACACCAAAGAATATTTGAATACATATCTGAAAAATGATGAATGTTTTTATACAGATGGAGTTGTGATGTTTCCATTAAAGTTTTCGGCAATGATGAAGAAGATGAGAAAGAAATAATATTTACCTTCCCCAAGCCGCATTAAGTAACTAAATGTCCGTTGGATTCAAAGAATCAATGTATTGAAGGGATTGTCAACTCAATATATTGATTTTTCAAGAAGGAATATAGAAGCATACTCAACAATTCTTAATTTAGATATCGTTGGTACCACTATTGAAGTATCCGACCCTAAGTTTATCTCAAATTCAATGCTCATGACTNTATTGAAGGGATTGTCAACTCAATATATTGATTTTTCAAGAAGGAATATAGAAGCATACTCAACAATTCTTAATTTAGATATCGTTGGTACCACTATTGAAGTATCCGACCCTAAGTTTATCTCAAATTCAATGCTCATGACTAGACATCAATTTGAAGAGTGAATTGAAGAATTAACAAAGGCATCAGCTGAAAAGTTTGATACTATGATTGAGTTCACACATGATGATATTGACATCTGGCTTGTTGAGTATACCAATAGAAATGAAGATATTGAGAATAATTTGAAAAATTTATCTATTGATCATAGAGGAATCGAAAATGAGTTGTTTAATATTAAAGTAAAACAATAAGTGATTGTTTCCCCATTTATGAATTATATTAAATAATGGTTAAACAACTCAATTTCCAAGATTTCTGAAATACCAGCAGAAGCAGTTACAACTGGCAATCTAACTAAAACAAGAAAGGTTACAAAAGAAACAAAAAAAAGCAAATGAAGACCAAGATTCCATCATAGTAAGTCCATTTTGATCACATACTTCTACCCATATAAGTTTTCATCCAGTTATTCTTCTTCTTTAACTAGAAAAGTATAACCGAATCTTGGTAAACTTCTTCTTTGTCTTCTTACCAAATCCTGTTGTTCGAGATCTGCCCATTCTCCTATTTCTACTTCATACTTTCTTGTACATGTTTTCTTTATGTTCCATGAGAGCCCCAATCCCAGTCCATTGGAAAAATGGCTTTACTTCAATGCACTATAACAAACATTATTATTTTTGAGAAATCCCTGAGAAATATTTCAGTATCAATTTTGACTGTATTTTATAACTCTGAGTTTTGAGTATAAAGTATTTGAAATTGATCTATCATAATCTTCTTTTGAGATCCATAATCATTACTCTTTAAAATTTCTCTTATGTGAACATACCATCTTCTTTTATTTTGATGTGATCAGAATCTTTATTTCTGCTATGATGTGTTAGCACATAGGATGTGTCGGGGTCAAAACATTTTATATTTTTCTTGTTTTGAGTCATAGGGTCTTTAAATCTTGGTTTTGGGTTATATCTCACGTCATAACTCAAATTTTGAGTTTTCCATAAGGATAGTTTTGTTTTTAGTCTTGGTTTAGAGCCTTGGTGTCATGATATCATTTATCATATTGAAGGAAATAAGGGTCAAATGGGTCTCAACCCTGGTCTTAAAATCATCATCATCATATGTCCTGTCTCAAGGGTTTGTACACAAAATTCCATTATGTCATTTTCCAATCGTTTAGAGGTCAAGTCGGATGTCATATTTGCTTGCTACCAACTCACCTAAAAGTTCGTAGCGTACTAAGAGGTACCTTGTGCACTAATCTCTCATCATTTCACTTTGAAAACGTGTCATGGGAGATCTCATCGTCTTCAATGCATTAAACTCATTATGATTTTCAATATTATTTCAAGGAACAATTCTAACAGTTCCCATGAAGAGCGTTATTGGAGTTTGAAAATTGGCGTTGTGAACTGGTTGTAGTAGATTAAAGAGAATTGGATGTTTTCATTTAAAATCAACTCAAGTTCACAAAGAACCAGACTAAATTCATACATACCAGGTTATACCCTTTGACAATTGCATGATGCTTAAAAGGTTGTTTGAGAATGTAAATTTGTTGTGTATTGTCGGCGTTGCAAACTGTTAAATGTTCATGCGTTGATAACTCTTTGCACCATTAAAACCCATTGTTCTGGTGTTCTAAACCCTGGTCTTTGGTCAATATTTTTATCTCAGGTTCATCCTACAACTTCCTTTTGCAAACAAGTAATATTACCCACTGATAATTCCACGTTGTGAATTGTCTATTGCAACCCTGCACTGCAAAGTGTGTGCTGCAGACTGGCACTGCAAATCCTCTATCTTTTGATTGACCAAACCCTTTTCAAAATTGAAATTTGTCCAAGGCCCAGGTTTTAACCAATCATTATAAGTTACCTCTCAGACATGAAAAGTATTGTCAGCCCTTCATAAATATTAGTTCAATTGGGTTGCAGACTGACACTATGAACTAGATTGAATTGTTGTCCCTCTTATCATTCCCTACTTGCAATTTTCTCAAGTTCATACTATTGTTGTGTATAAGTTTTCAGGCAGGTGAACCCTAAGTATGTCATCTCTCTAATCAAACCCTAAAAAAAAATCCTTGTTTTATTTTATATTTCGCATAGCAGCTGTCATAAGAGGCTACAAGAGGTTTTTAAGACAGTAATTACGGAAAATCAACAAAGAAAAAAAATCCACAAAGGGGGAGAGATTGTGAAAAATGAGCCATATGACATGAAACTCATCAACTCTGAATAATTTTTCAAGGAATCCTTCCAAAGGGTTGTTTGCCTTAATTTTTGTCAGAAAATGCAAAGAGGGCATCCTGAAATGGCCAAGCAATTTGCACTTAATTTATGTGGAAAAAAGGCTAAGGTGGGTATGCTAGAGTTTGAAGTCTCTGAGCATTCTATTTTTGTAGCTACAGAGATACCCGATTGTGGTGAGAAGTGGTTTAAATCCATGTCTTTGAACTCTTCTTTATCCAAGGAATTATTTAAACTTGAATATCAAGGAGATAACCTGTCCAAAGGAGTGCCCAGAAACCACGTGCTGTAATATTTTGGTAAGATTCTCAAGGTCAGCCAAATGTACTTCACATGTGAAGGAAGGTTCAATATGGTATATCAATACCATATCATATTAATACTACACTTTACCGGGAAAGAATCCATGAACCTTCCCTTTTACCTTTTCAGGAGTATTGGCAAGATGTTAGATAAAGTCCAGGGAAGTCCAAGAAGGTGGAAACTAGTGTTTTTCACTCTGGTTTAATCAAGATGTTAGTGTTGGAAGAGTTGAATAAGACTAACATTGACTGGGAAAATTTCCTATCTGCATCATATTTTCAATTATATATTTCCCCTACCCCTGTTGAGAAGATTGTGCATTCAGATTCAATCAAGAAGAGGAAAGTGACCATGACTGATAAATATTTTCAAGTTACTAATAAAGAAGAAGAACATGGTCCCTCAAAACATATTGATAGATAATTTTCACCTGTGTTAGAACCGATACCTATGTAAATACAATCAAGAAAAACATGGAAGTTGAAAGGAAAAAAGCTTTGTTTTTCCCCACTAGTTTTTGCAGAAATAGTCAAATCGAGAAGACCTTTTACTAGATCAGTAGGAAAACAACATGTTGTTATAAAGGATGGTCTAGCAGAGGCTGCAACTCAACAAAAGGAAAAACTTCATATTTCCAAGAATCCCATGGAGGTTATTGATATCAACACTCCTCCTCATGAAAGTAACCCTACTTTTAAAAGGCTTAGGAGGTAGCTTATGAATGCAAAACCTGAAATTGACAAGTTGAAAAAGGAAGATTTGGATTCCTGAATTAAGTTAAAGGAGATGTTAGATATATATATGAGGAGACCATTGATAAACCTAGGTTCATGGCTAAGAGGTATTTTCCCCTTCACATGCAACTCAAGAATGTATATAGGAAGAAGAGAGCTTGCCAAGCTAAAATCAGAAAATTAAAAGCAAAGTTACAACCTTTCAGAGAAGAAGTGGCAAAATGAAATTTAGATATGTTGGATAAGGTGGTTACTAGAAGGAGTACCAAAACCAAAAGATGAATACAAGATGATATTCCACATCAACATCATTTTTGTCATGGTTTTTGCATGTAGTTACAACACTAAGTGATGATTTTGAATTTTGAGCTAAACTTAACATCTTTTTATGTTTTCTCCAAGGTTACTTCAGGTTGTAATGAGTTTGCAACATTTTTTGAAAGGCCTATCCTACTTCTGGTACAATTTTTAAAAGGTCTGAATCTTTTTGCAAGAAAGCAGGCTTCTACAGGAAAGATCGCAATGCGTGGACTCATTGGCGCAGTGAAATGGGTGTTTTAGGATAGTTTGCAGCACTGGCGTTGTGAACTCAGATTATGAATATTTCAAAGGCAAGAGGGATTTCCAGGTGACAATATAAACTTGTACTAGCATTCATAGGTTCAGTTGCACATTATAAGGCCACCTACCTCAAGGTGTTGCATGTAGTAAATCCACATCACCATTTGTTAAGGACTTGTTCAATACGTTGCCAACATTTTCCTACAAAATAACATTTTGTTATTTTCTTGTCGTACACATGTTTCCACGCTTCCTTTCGGCATGGAATCCTATGAGGAAGTTAAGAGGAGAATCGTAAAGTGTTCTTTTAATGTTTTTTTTTTATTTAAGATGCATTGTAATTGGAGATGAGGTTGGAATGGTTGACAATAAAACTCTTATCTTTAGTTTCTTAATGTAACAGGGTTTTCTTGATGTATAGACCAGACTTAAGAAACTTTAATGGTGAATCATTTTCCTATTTTCATCTATGTTATGTCTCACTTTGGTATTAATCTCTAATGAAGGGATCATCATGATGTGTGTTTCCTTATTGCAGTAAATGGTTTATTATGGTATTTTATGCAAGTTTATCAAAGTGATTTTCTCTTTAAATTAAGAAGTCTTATTCAAATGAGTTTTCTTTCATATGTGTTCCAGAAATACATGATGTAAACTGATACACATATTTCACTTTCCTTGATAAGTCTTCTAGCTTTCATTTATATCTCTTAAACATTGATTTGAAGCTATTCAAAGCCTTTCTTGCTGGTGTGTATTTCATGGAAGGTTTTGTGATTGACATAATAAACTGAGTTTAACATCCATTTTCCACACTTTTTAAAACATTATTATTCACATTCTAATAGGTATTAGGCTTACATCTACATCAGTCTAGGTGTGACTTCTAGTCCTAACATTTTTGGCGTCATTGTCAGGGAACGGATTGAAGATATTTCCCCGAGTTGTATGACAAAGACACTACTGATTTTGTTGGTGTACAGAAATCAGTAAACAGAGCGATTTCATAGTGCACCTAGTGACTCCAAAGTTTAGTTGTTTCTCGCAAGAGTAGGAACACGAGGTCTAACCCAAATTCACCTTTGGATACACCTAAACCTGATCCAAAAAAAATCATAAAGAAGGGAAAATCTTTGCAAGGAGCCTCCTCTTCTAAATTTTCAGGTATTTATGAAGACCTACTTGACTCTGTTTTCCATACACCAGTTCCTCTTTCTTATGTTTATCCTTTACCTATTACTGAAACTCCTAAAAAATCAAAACTAGGAGATTTTCTTGTAGAATTCTCAACTTTTTCCCTTGATTTGAAAGAAGAAAACTTGGAAAGTTTTGATTTTCTTGCATCTCCTGAAATTGTAAAGTGGTTTAGACTTGAACGTTTGGAATATTTCCCTTTCTTAGGTTCTCCTTTTCCCCATTCTTTTAAATTTTATGTAACTAAAGAAGAAGGAACCTCAGTTTATGTTGAGATCCCCCCAGCTCCATTCAAGTCCCAACCACCTTTTGTTAAATATGAATCTTATCCAACTTATACTCCTTCTTTTTCAAAACCATCTATTATACAGATTACATATTTACCTGTCAAATCACCTTCTACTTCTCCTAAAAGTTAGAATCCTCCTTTTCCAAATCAAATGGCAGGAATTAATCCTCCTCAGAACAGAATGGATGCCATTGTGCTTGCTAGGTATGCACCATTAGTGCTTCCTCAGCCTATGAATTCTCTTCCAATAGGAGATATCATAAAATTCTCTTCCAATTCTCTTCCTACAAACAACATTGTAGAGTATGAAGCATTAGTTTTGGGGCTTAGGGTTGCAAAGGACATGAAAATTGAAGAATTGTCAGTTTTTGGAGATGCAGAGCTGATTGTGCATCAAGTCAGAAACTTCTATCAAGAAAAGAATCCAAGACTCAAAGCCTATAGTAATGAGGTTTGGAACCTTATTGATAATTTATTCTTAGCCTTCAACATATCTTTTTTTCCCAGAGAGGCTAATACATTGGCTGATTCCTTAGCTGTTTCTGCCAATAATTTTAAAATCCCATTACCTCCAAAGCCTAAGTATGATGTTGAGGTGAAATATAGAACTGCTATAACTGATAACGTCAAGAATTCAAAGGTTTTTGAAGATGATCAAGAACTAAAGAGGTTTTTGGAAATGCTCTTTATAGGAAGATATCATAAAATTTATAGGATAGGAATACATCATTGCAGAAGAACACCTTGTTGCATTTTATAGTTATGCAGATAATTTGAATATTGAAAATGAAGATGTCTGGATGAGGGTTTTTGTGCAAAGTCTAGATGGAGAAGATAGGAAGTGGTTTAGAAATTTAGCTCATGGATCAATAGCTAGAATTGAAGCCCTAGATGATACCTTTTTAAGACATTGGGGTGATACAAAGGATTGCTTATATTACATTACAAAATTTGGGGCTCTTAAAAGGAAAGAGGGTGAATCGGTGTCAATTTTTTCAAAATGATTTAACAAGATGTATAACAAAATTGCTACTGAGATTAAATCCATTGATACTTATGATAAAATTACTTATGCAAGTGCTTTTTACCCAGAGTTTTGTCTTTTGTTGAGAGAAATAAGGTCTACAACATTAGCTCATATGCAAGATGTTACAGCAGATGTTGAATAAAAAATATTGGCAGCAAATAAGTTGAGGGGTAAACTTGATAGAGATAGAAGAAAACAAAAAACAGAAGCCTCATCTTCAGATGCCTCGGGAATTAATCCCCAAGTTGATGAATTGACTAAGTTGGTTAAGTCACTTTCTGCAGAAATGGAAAGATTAAAACTTGAAGGGAGACAAACAAATAGAAACCCTCAATATTTTGGAAACAAAAATAATTTCAGAAGGCCAAATAATACACCTCAAATTCTACAGAGAGATTAGAGAAATGGAGGGAATCGGAAGGTTCAAAATCCTCTACAAAACAATTTGGTTGATAATGAAGAAGGAAATAATGAGGAAGAAGATCAAGAGATTCATTGTTTAGGGGATACATCTGCCTCACCTCATTTAACTCAGACTGCTTATGAAGAATCTTTAATGAGCAATCAGTTGAATGAGTTAAGTAAAGGAGAAAAAGTAAATGAAACTCAAAACAAATATAATTTGAGGTCAAAACAAAGGGAGGGGAAACCAAGTACATATACTCAACCTAAAAAATCAGATACCCCTCCCAAGAAAATGGTTGCACCAAATAAGGAAACACGAGAAAAAAAAAAATCATCCCATTATCAAGGCTCATGTTCAAGAGCCAACGGAAATTCAAAAATCCCAATCATATTTTAATTTTGAGAATGAAATCCAAAAAATCAAGATTCATGTCCCACTCCTAGAGTTGATGAAAAATGAAGATTTCAAGAAATATGTTTCAAAGATGTTGCAGCCTGAATATTTTTCCCATTCAACAGACTTGGTTAACTTGCAGGATGAGAAACTTGTACTTATATTGGGATCATTGGTAGACGACAGAGATGACTCTTCTCCTCCTTTTTACACTTCTTAGAATGTGCATGAAAAAGTTTTGCACGATTGTCTTATCGACTCAGGTGCATCCCACAAATTAATGCCTAAGGTTGTCATGGATGAATTGGGTCTGGAAATTATTAAATCATATCATGATTTGTATTCTTTTGACTCAAGAAAAGTAAAATTTCTTGGAGTTACTAAAGATCTAGTTGTCACTCTTTTTCAACTACCTATGAAGAGCATAGTCATGGATATTGTAGTTGCAGATGTTCCTCCCAAATTTGGGATGTTGTTTTCAAGATCATGGATCAAGAGGTTAGGAGGGACATTGAAAATGGATCTTTATTATGCTATTATACCAGTCTTTGGGGGTGAACACAAAAGGTTGTATAGAGACGCACAACTTGCATATATCATAAGTGATGAGGGAAACCCAACAAACCATCCCATCTATGCTATTGATACTAATTTAGGATCTAGAATT
>SNQJ01S0149555.1:0-11468 GCA_010110895.2 Picea sitchensis | reverse complement strand
ATTGTGCATCAAGTCAGAAACTTCTATCAAGAAAAGAATCCAAGACTCAAAGCCTATAGTAATGAGGTTTGGAACCTTATTGATAATTTATTCTTAGCCTTCAACATATCTTTTTTTCCCAGAGAGGCTAATACATTGGCTGATTCCTTAGCTGTTTCTGCCAATAATTTTAAAATCCCATTACCTCCAAAGCCTAAGTATGATGTTGAGGTGAAATATAGAACTGCTATAACTGATAACGTCAAGAATTCAAAGGTTTTTGAAGATGATCAAGAACTAAAGAGGTTTTTGGAAATGCTCTTTATAGGAAGATATCATAAAATTTATAGGATAGGAATACATCATTGCAGAAGAACACCTTGTTGCATTTTATAGTTATGCAGATAATTTGAATATTGAAAATGAAGATGTCTGGATGAGGGTTTTTGTGCAAAGTCTAGATGGAGAAGATAGGAAGTGGTTTAGAAATTTAGCTCATGGATCAATAGCTAGAATTGAAGCCCTAGATGATACCTTTTTAAGACATTGGGGTGATACAAAGGATTGCTTATATTACATTACAAAATTTGGGGCTCTTAAAAGGAAAGAGGGTGAATCGGTGTCAATTTTTTCAAAATGATTTAACAAGATGTATAACAAAATTGCTACTGAGATTAAATCCATTGATACTTATGATAAAATTACTTATGCAAGTGCTTTTTACCCAGAGTTTTGTCTTTTGTTGAGAGAAATAAGGTCTACAACATTAGCTCATATGCAAGATGTTACAGCAGATGTTGAATAAAAAATATTGGCAGCAAATAAGTTGAGGGGTAAACTTGATAGAGATAGAAGAAAACAAAAAACAGAAGCCTCATCTTCAGATGCCTCGGGAATTAATCCCCAAGTTGATGAATTGACTAAGTTGGTTAAGTCACTTTCTGCAGAAATGGAAAGATTAAAACTTGAAGGGAGACAAACAAATAGAAACCCTCAATATTTTGGAAACAAAAATAATTTCAGAAGGCCAAATAATACACCTCAAATTCTACAGAGAGATTAGAGAAATGGAGGGAATCGGAAGGTTCAAAATCCTCTACAAAACAATTTGGTTGATAATGAAGAAGGAAATAATGAGGAAGAAGATCAAGAGATTCATTGTTTAGGGGATACATCTGCCTCACCTCATTTAACTCAGACTGCTTATGAAGAATCTTTAATGAGCAATCAGTTGAATGAGTTAAGTAAAGGAGAAAAAGTAAATGAAACTCAAAACAAATATAATTTGAGGTCAAAACAAAGGGAGGGGAAACCAAGTACATATACTCAACCTAAAAAATCAGATACCCCTCCCAAGAAAATGGTTGCACCAAATAAGGAAACACGAGAAAAAAAAAAATCATCCCATTATCAAGGCTCATGTTCAAGAGCCAACGGAAATTCAAAAATCCCAATCATATTTTAATTTTGAGAATGAAATCCAAAAAATCAAGATTCATGTCCCACTCCTAGAGTTGATGAAAAATGAAGATTTCAAGAAATATGTTTCAAAGATGTTGCAGCCTGAATATTTTTCCCATTCAACAGACTTGGTTAACTTGCAGGATGAGAAACTTGTACTTATATTGGGATCATTGGTAGACGACAGAGATGACTCTTCTCCTCCTTTTTACACTTCTTAGAATGTGCATGAAAAAGTTTTGCACGATTGTCTTATCGACTCAGGTGCATCCCACAAATTAATGCCTAAGGTTGTCATGGATGAATTGGGTCTGGAAATTATTAAATCATATCATGATTTGTATTCTTTTGACTCAAGAAAAGTAAAATTTCTTGGAGTTACTAAAGATCTAGTTGTCACTCTTTTTCAACTACCTATGAAGAGCATAGTCATGGATATTGTAGTTGCAGATGTTCCTCCCAAATTTGGGATGTTGTTTTCAAGATCATGGATCAAGAGGTTAGGAGGGACATTGAAAATGGATCTTTATTATGCTATTATACCAGTCTTTGGGGGTGAACACAAAAGGTTGTATAGAGACGCACAACTTGCATATATCATAAGTGATGAGGGAAACCCAACAAACCATCCCATCTATGCTATTGATACTAATTTAGGATCTAGAATTCTTCATCTTACTGATTTTCCTCAGTCACCATTGGAAATAAAAAAGCAGTCACTAACAACATGTGAGACAACTAGACAAGGTGATCAAACACGGAAAATGTATTTTGATGGTGCATCTTCCAATGATAGTACTGGTGTTGGAGTAGTGTCCATTTCTCCTTCTCAGGAAGTCATAACCTTGTCCTTCAAACTGAAATTTGAAACCACAAACAACATTGCAGAATATGAAGAAATAGTTTTGGGGCTTAGGGCTGCAAAGGACATGAAAATTGAAGAATTGTCAGTTTTTGGAGATGCAAAGTTGATTGTGCATCAAGTCAGAAACATCTATCAAGAAAAGCATCCAAGACTCAGAGCCTATAGGAATGAGGTTTGGGACCTTATTGATAATTTATTCTTAGCCTTCAACATATCTTGTGTTCCCAGAGATGCTAATACATTGGTTGATTCCTTAGTTGTTGATGTAGACCCCCCTTCATTGGTAGATAACTCTATTATCTTCATTCAAATCAAGAAAATGGTTACAACAAAAATCAAAGAAAATAATTACTATTCACAAACTCCTACTTGCTCATAACTCTCATAACCCTTCTTCAGGGCGTACAAAACCTCTCTTTATACAAAATAAAACAACCTAAATGCTACCTAATTATGGTTACATCGAGACTAGGGTTAACTCCCAGGTCATGCGTGCTTGTTTTGTCTCCATGCACGTGATCTTTCCTTTTATTGTTTTCTATCATCTTTAAAAGATTTTCAGTATTGGCTAGCGTTTGAGACTCCGGATTGGCTCCCAGGCACTGAGTTGTCCTGCTACGTGTACTTGTTGTCGATGCTCCTACATCATACTCCCCTGGGAAAAAATTCATGGACTCCTATCCATGAGCTCCTGCACCAAATTTCCATGCTTTTGGGTATTAGTTTCACTCTCCCAACTTATATTTTCTATTTGATGTCCCTTCCACTTGACTAGATACTCAAAATAGGTCTTCCTTCGTGTCTTCTTACCAATTCTCTGATCTATGATCTTTTCCATATGTGGTTTTTTTGCTGTAGCCATTTGTTTCTCCCACTAACTATTCTCTTGATCTGTTGATCCCTCTGTGCCATCCCTCCTGTAAGGATACAGGTCTGAAACATTGAATATGGGTGATATGCCCACATCATCTAGCAGCTCAATCTCATAGGCATTTGCATCAAACTTCCTCAAGATCTTACATGGTCCTATCTTCTTCATCTTTAGCTTGTTATATGTCCCCTTAGGGAACCTTTCCTTCCTGAGATGTGATAGAACCTAATATCCTATTTCAAATTGGAGTTCTCTACGATGTTGATCAGCTCTGTGTTTGTACTCTTGGCTAGAATTTTGTAACTGCCCTCTGATCTGGCTATGGAGCCTCTACATTTCTGCAATGAAATCTCCTGGTCTAGTGCCTTTGATATCACTCTACTCCAAGTATATCAACTCAGATACTCCCCTGGGTTGCATTCCATACAATATTTGGAACCGACTCTTTCCAGTGCTCCTGTTTGGTGAGTCGTTGTATGCAAATTATCCTTGTGGCAGAATCTGATCCCACTGATTATGGTTCTCAGTGATCAGACTCAATAAGTTTCCCAAACTTCTGTTTACCAGCTCAGTCTGTCCATCTGTCTAAGGGTGATAAGCTGAGATGAAGGACAAATCTATCCCTAACTTCTTCCAAATTGTTCTCCAAAAATGACCAACAAATTTCGTGTCTCGGTCCGAGACAATGCTTCTGGGTAGGTCGTGAAGTCTCATAACTTCTTTGAAAAACAAGTTTGCATGATGTGTTGCATCACTGGTCTTCTGATATGGGATAAAGTGTGCCATCTTTGAAAATATATCCACCACCACAAATATGGAATCACATCCTCTTTGTGTTCTTGGCAATCCCAACACAAAATTCATGCTTATTACATCCCAAGGCCTCTCTGTTATGGGCAATGGTTGATACAATCTAGTGTTCTGTCTTTTACCTTTTACATGTTGGCAGATTCTACATCTGTTCACAAATTTTATCACATATGTTCTCATACCTGTCCAATAGTATGAACTTCTCAATTGTTCAAATGTCTTATCATGTCCGAAATGTCCATCTAATACTCCACTATGTTTTTTCTTCAAAAGTTTATCCCTCATTGATAGTTTTGGTATGCACAATTGATTTCCCTTGAACAACAATCCCTCCTGAATCATATACTCTGTCCATTGGCTTCTATCTCTTAGCATAGGATTTGTACATGCTTCATATTCTTCCTTGAAATATGGATGACCACTGTACATTTCCTCGAGGTGTTCGAACCCTAAGGTCTTTACCTGAAATTCCTGCAGAATTAAACATCTCCTGCTCAATGCATCAACAACTTTGTTAACATTCCCAACAATATATTTTATGAAAAACGTAAAATTCTGCATAAACTCAATCCACTTCGCATGCCTCTGATTCAATTTTTCTTGTCTGGTTATGAATTGTAAAGCTTGGTTATCACTATACAAGACAAATTCTTGTGGGACAAGGTAATGTCTCCATTTCTTCAGGGCTTGGATTATGGCATAAAACTCTTTGTCATAGATGGAGTATTTTCTCTTAGTCTCGTTCAGCTTCTTGCTGAAGTAAGCAATAGGTCTATTGTCTTGGCTCAAAACTCCTCCAATCGCAACGCCACTTCCATCACACCTTACCTAAAACGTCTTCCCAAAATTTGTCAAGACCAGGATTGGTCTCTTTGTTATTTTCTGCTTCAATATATTGAAGCTCTTCTCGGCCTCATCTATCCATTTAAAATAATTGTGCCTCTTCTTCACTGTATCCATCGTTGGTGCACAAATTCCACTGAAATATCTGATGAACTTCCAATAGAAACTCGCTAATACATGGATGCTTCTTACCTCAAACATGCTCCTGGGTGATGGCAATTGTTTGATTTCTTTCACCTTCTTCGGATCCATCTTCAGTTCATTTGAAGAGATCACAAAACCCAAGTAAATGAGTTCTGTATTCATAAAAGAGGACTTCTTCAGGTTTATCAACAACTCCTCCTGTTGTAGTCTCCTCATCACTAGTGTCAGGTGCCTCGGATGCTCCTCTTTAGTCTTGCTAAATATCAGTATATCGTCTAGATAGACAACCACGAACTTGCCAATGAAATATTTTAGTATTTCATTCATCAACCTCATAAAATTACTCGGGGCATTGGTTAAACCAAATGGCATAAAAAGTCACTCATACAAACCTCATTTGTCTTAAAGGTTGTCTTCGACTCATCACCTTCTCTCATTCTGATCTGGTGATATCCACTTTTCAAATCTATCTTGGAAAAGAAATTTTCCTCACTTAAACAGTCCATCAAATCATCTATTCTTTGTAAAGGGAATCTATACCTGATAGTGATCTTGTTGATGGCTCTTGAGTTCGTACACATTCTCCATCCTCCATATTTCTTTGGACTCAACACATTTGGCACTGCGCATGGTCTCAAGATCTCTTTGACCAAACCCTTGTCTAACAATTCCTGGACCTAGTTCCTTACCTTCTCATTCTATCGAGGTGTCAGTTTGTACGCTGCTTTGTTTGGAATACTTGCTCCTGGTATTAAATCGATATGATGGATGATACTTCTAATGGGTGGCAATGATTTAGACAACTCATCCACCACTATGTCAGCAAAATTATCTAACAACTCTTGAGCTTCTTCAGGCAAATCATCCATCGAAGTACTAGTAAGGATAACTCTGGGTTTCCTCACCACAACAAACTGCATCTCTTGTTATTTCTTAACTTCTTTCAAGAGTTCCTTCCCACTCATGACAAGTATGCTTGTGTTGGATTCCCCTTTCACTTTATTCTCCTCTATTGGCAACAACATGTGCATCCTACCATTCTTCTCCAAGGTTTATGTCTTCTACCTCCCATCATGAATGGAATTCCTATCAAACTGCCATGGTATTCCCAAAAAAATATGGCATACATCCATGGGAATTACATCACATGGGATTTCATCTCTATATCCTCCTATCTTAAATTCAACTAAGCATTGTTTAGTAACCATTACCTGGTGTCCTTTCTGCAACCATGAGACTTTATATGGTTCTAGTTGTGTAGTTGTCTCCAACTCCAATTTCTCCACCATCTTCGTGGATACTAAGTTATCAGTGCTCCCACTGTCAATTATCACCTTGCATACTTTGTGTTTAGTCTGGCAAGCTATTCTGAATAGGTTGTTCCTCTGTACTGTATTTTTAACTTTTGCCTCTAGTTTTAAGAGAACCTTTCTCATCATTAGGGATGTTCCATCCTCTGCTCCTTCTCCTCCAACATTCCCTCTTTGTGCTTCCAAAATGTGAGCTTCTCCTCCCTCTTTATTTTTCTCGGGGCATTCCCAAGACATGTGCCATGTATTTCCATAGGCATAACACCTTATTCCTCCTCTACCTCTTCCTCTAGAAGAGTTTCTTCCACCACCCTGTCTTCCTTGGGAACTTCCTCCTCTTTCCAAGTGATTGTGTGGAGCTTCAACCTCGTATTTGGAATTATGTGCTTTGTCATGGGAAACTCCCTTGCCTTTGTTTGAGGCTGATATTTTACCTCTACCTCGCTGGATTTGTTTTCTGGCCAACTTCTCTTCTGCCTTTAGTGCAAACTAATAAGCATCCTCCATTTTCCTTACCGACACCATGTTGAGCTCATCCTGGATTTCACACCTCAGGCCATTCATATACCTAGCAGCTTTTTCTTCGTCCCTCTCTCTTTGTCCAGCTTTGATGTTCAGATTGTAGAAATCCTCTGTGTATTCTTTGACTATCATACCCTTCTGTATCAAGTTCTGCAGCTTCCTGAACAGATTGATCTGATAGTCTTTGGGCATGAATTTAGCCTTCATCTTGGCTACCATTATGTCCCAATTCTTTACCTTCTGTTTGCCTCTACTTTTCCTCTCAGCCTACAATTCATCCTACCACAGTGTTGTGTGTCCTTTAAGCCTGGTGACAACATGTCTCACCTTTTTTTCCCCATCGACATCTTCATAATCGAAATATTTGTCCATGGACCTTATCCAATCCAGCAACTCTTCAACATCCAAATTTCCTTCATACATTGGGACCTCTATGTTGGCTCTAGCTCCCAATCTAACAAATTCTCTTAGCAAGCATTCTTCGCCAATGTGTTCCCCTGCAGCTTCTTCAAATTCTACATCTTCGCTCTCTACATCATTGACATCTCCAACATCAGGTGCTCTTCTCTGTTCTGCTTCCATCGCTTCCAGCCTTGCACGAATTTCTCACATCTCCCTTTCTACAACATGATTGGCTAAAGGTGGCTCCCCTCATCTCCTTGGTGGCATTGTGTTGACTGTATCTCACACATAGAGTACAACATCGAGTTCTTTTTCTCCTTCGCCTGAAATCTATAGACGAAAATCATCTCTGATACCAGTTGATGAAGACCCCCCCCTTCTCTCCTAAGGACTGCGCAACCTCCCGTTCTAGGATCGATTAAGAAACTGACTTTGAATGACTCTTCGGCCCCTCAAGAACCTTCAACTAACTGGATAGGCCCCCTTCTTATTCTAAGGCACAGTTTCTATGGAACCCACGAGATTCTCCTTGGTGCTTTTAAAGCTTCAATGTATTTAGGCGCTAGCTCTCCTGGTTAAGCCCCTTCCTCTATGTGACCAAGGTTGTGACCAGTCACCCAAACGAAAGGCACATCACGATTTCACGTATCGGGTATTTGCATGCGAGTCACTCTGACTCTTCTGACTCCCGAAATCCTGACAGGAGCCTAGCGCATGCTAGCCCCTCTATTCTTATTCACTAATGTGACCCTTCTCTATGACCATGGGCCAATCTTTCGATCACTTCACGATTTCGTGTTTCGCGAATTCGCACTTCACGAATCATCTCCCTAGCACTCAAAGGTCCAGATCTCTCCTCGATCCGACGACTTATCTCAAATCACAATTTAGCATTTCGCGAGTTCACATAACTCTTACCTATAATTTCCCGAGTCATGAACTCCCAACAAGGCTAGATCTACGGTTCATCTCCCTCCTTCGATCAACGAATATGATCAAATCACGATTTTGCGATTTGCGAGTTCTTGTAACTATACCTTTGACTTCTTTGGTTCACGAGTCAGCTAAATGTTGATCTCTCACCACGTGTCCTCCTTAGCGATGGACGGCCTGATTATTTCAAAATGATCAATGGATGAAATCCTTTCACGAGTTCACACTTCGTGAATCCTCATGACTCTACCCTTTGACCTTTTCACTCTGCTTCGCCACTTGTCCTCCTCGACAACGAACGTCTCTGATGATTTCGTAGTTTCATAAGTCTGATTCTCCTATACACTTTCAAATTTTTATTGTTAGTGCACCTTACCTTGATCGGACGGCTATGATCCTTTTCCCCTTGCACTCACTCCTCATTGTCTGGACATTGATCGGACGGTCTAGATATATTCCCTTGAGCTTACGCTTTCTTCTAACTTAGAATATTTTCGAAAGATTTAAAGGCTTCGACCTTTATCCTTCCTATGAGTCTGCTTCTTGGATCTCGTTTGTGCTTCTTGGAAAGTGTTATCCCTCCTGAACTTGATCTCCTCAAAGATTTATATCTCCCAAGCACTTCTTTCTTTTCCAGGAAATTCATCAACCTTAGGTCAAAAGATTCTTGAAAAGAATTCTTTCTCGCCTTCCTGGTGTTCCTCTGTTCTTGTCCTCGACTTCTTTATGGAGTCGCTTCGACTTTTCGTCAAATTCCAGACCTGTGCACTTTTTGCAATATATATTTACACAAGATTTGAATTCTTGCAACGACTGTGCACACCTTGCAGTAGTCACTTTACACTCCTTGCAAAGGAAACCTTACTCTATTTCTTCTGAGCTTTACGAGTCAAAACAAACCTTGTCAATGCACTCCTTGCGGACTATGTGCACACCTTCCACTGGATCACGAAGAAAAGTAATTTTAATTTTTTTTGAGCAAGAATTTCAAAGCTACATACACTCGTAGAAAGATTCATTCATTCGTGAAACAAAAAACAATAACAGGGAATTACTAATAACCACGGTCTCACACATTCAGATCAATTTTCCTCTATTATCTTCATTCAAATCAGGAAAATGGTTACAGGAAAACTCAAAGCAAATAACTATTGTTCACAAACTCCTACTTGCTCATAAATCTCATGACCCTTCTTTAGGGCGTACAAAACCTCTCTATATACAAAAGAAAACAACCTAACTGCTACCTAATTGTTGTTACATCAAGACTAGGGTTAACTCCCAGGTCACGCGTGCTCGTTCTGTCTCCACGCGTGTGATCTTTCTTTTTATTGTTTTCTATCAGCTTTAAAATATTTTCAGTACTGGCTAGAGTTTGAGACTCCGGATTGGCTCTCAGGAACTGATTTGTCCTACTACATGTACTTGCTGACGATGCTCCTACATTAGTTGTTTCTGCAAGTAATTTTAAAATCCCACTACCTCCAAATCCTAAGTATGATGTTCAGGAGAAATATAGACTTGTTATACCTGATAACGTCAAGCATTGGAAGGTTTTTGAATATGATCAAGAAATAGTGAGGTTTTTGGAAATAGTAGATGAATTTTCTACTCTTCATATTGACCAAGATTCAGATGATGATAAAAATCTGCATGCTGATAAATTTCTGAACAAGATTGCAGATCAAAAAATTGTTTAGTTGCCTAGCAATCATATTCATAAAGGATTGATTCCCTTGGAGAGACTATTTGATAACAATGATATTGTTGTGACAGTGAGTGGTTCTAATGAAAATGTAGATCTGACATAATGTAATCTACGCACTGAAGAGGAACCCAAATATGTTAAATTGTCTAGTAGTTTGTTAGAAAATCATTGTCAGAAAATCAAAGGGTTGAATATATCAAACTTTTGAAAAAAATTGCTGATTTTTTTGCATGGAAGTATGAAGACTTGGAAACTTATTATACTAGAATCATTGAGCATAGAATACCATTGAAAGATGACACCAAAATTTTAAGGCAAAAACTTAGGCAGATCAACCCTATGTTATTGCCTATTATGGAGAAAGAGGTCAAAACACTACTTGATGACCAAATCATTATACCTCTGAGGTATTCTAATTGGATAGATAATTCGATCCCTGTCAAAAAGAAGAATGGTGAGATCAAGCTTTGTGTTGACTTCAGAAAGTTAAACAAGTGTTCCATAAAAGACAACTACCCCTTACAAAAAATGGAGCATATCTTGCAAAGGGTGACAGACTCAGTAAGGATTTCAATGATTGATGGGTTTTCAGGATACAATCAGATTTCTGTGTTACCAGAGGACATAGAAAAGAAAAAATTTACTACTCTTTGGGGTACATTTGTGTATGCCAAGATGCCCTTCAGTGTCATGAATGTAGGGGAAACTTTCCAACGTGCAATGGACATTGCATTTATTGGAGAGAAAGACAAGTTTGTGGTTATTTACTAGGATGATATCACAGTGTTTTCCAAGTCTGATCAAGAGCATTACCAACATTTAGAGAAGGTATTTCTGAAGTGCGGAAAGTATGGGTTGTCCCTTAATCCTAAGAAGTCTATTTTTTCCATGAAGGATTGTAAGTTGTTAGGACATATTGTCCTAGTTGAAGGAGTAAAAATTGAACCAAATAGAGTAGAGGCCATCAAAACTCTTTATCTCCCAAGGTATAAGAAAGAAATTCAGTCCTTCTTAGGTAAAATAAAATTTTTGAGGAGATTTGTATCTAACTTTGTTGAGTTAGTGAAATTCATCATTTCCATGTTGAGAAAAGGGAATGAAGTAAAATGGACACCAGAAGCTAGGAATTATTTTGAGCAAATAAAGAAAGCACTGGTTGATGCTCTTATTTTAATCAGTCCTGACTACTCAAAGGAATTTTTTATTTTCTCCTTTTCCTCAAATGATACATTAGTTGTTGTCCTTCTTCAGAAGAATTCAAATGGAATGGAGCAACCTATTTATTTTTTCAGTAGAGCCTTGAGAGATGTTGAAGCCAGATGTGACATCATGGAGAAACAATATTATGCTTTAGTCAAAGCTCTAAAATCTTTCAGGGTATATGTTCTTCACTCAAAAATTAGAGCTTATGTCCCTTCAAGCTTTATGAAATAAATTCTAATTCAGCCTGATATAGATGGGAAAATAAGTAAGTGGATTGCCAAGATTTTGGAGTTTGATCTTGAGGTGAAACCCACCAAGTTAGTGAAGGGTCAAGGTTTAGATAGATTGTTGTATGAATCAAATTGTAAGGAACTGGGAGTGAATTTCATGAGTACTAACTCTATAAATCAACAATCT
>SNQJ01S0149554.1:45239-78851 GCA_010110895.2 Picea sitchensis | reverse complement strand
ATTGTGCATGGTGTATTGTGGTGTATTGGTGTAACTCTTATACTATTGTTCATTTCTCATTGGATATAATTGAATGGTTTAAGTATAAGTTGAAATTTTTTTTGAAATTGTACTTGATACTGATTCACCCCCCTCTCAGTATCAACAAAACCTTTTGGCATTTCATCTCTCAGGGTTAGGATTTTGGATGTTTAAGTTTTTCTCATTTATGCTTTTATGTTAAAAATTCCTCTAAAGCCTCAATATACTCATCTTCTTTTGAATGACTATAGTTTTCACATGTCTTCTTAGAGGTAAGCTTCCACCATTCAAGCAAGTTTGTTTTAGTCTGTATTTTTGTAGTTTCCACTGGTTCTTTTTATTAATAGAAGTCATTTTTTATTGTATCTTTGTGGGTTTCTTTACTATACATATATATTTAATTTTGTTCCATTTATAAATATGGATTAGTGGTATCAAATCAGTCTTCTCTTTATTTTTTTCTTTCTTCATGTCCCTAACGAGGTCAAGGGACAAGTAGTTAGGACTCGAAGTAGTTGATCCCTTACAAGACTGTCCCCACTGATCACAAAGGCCTCTTAGGGTGGAAGAAAAGAGAGATGATGGACCAAGAGATCCTTTTAAATGGTTTCTTGAGGAAGCCCTTGAGTGACAAAGGAATGACATGATGGATAAATTTCCATATATCTTTCGACGACTGCCAACAAGAAAAACATCTTCATCAAGTGGCCACTTTGGAGGAACCTTCCCCTTCAAGGTACAAGTCAATTTTTATATCCCCTTATTTGAAGGCCAAATAGAATATGTTATATATAAATGGTTGAATCTTCTAGAAGGGTATTTTTTGGTCCATAATTTTTTCAATAGAGAAAATATTACCTTTGTGCTCCTTAAGGTGGTCCCCGATGTCAAGGATTGGTGGGACATTTATTGTGAGAAAAAGGCCACTGAAGAATCTACAATATTTTCAGTCGCACCCACTTGGGATTCTTTCATGGATTTTATTAAGGAACAATACTACCCTATTGGAAGCTATGATGACCAGTATACAAAATGGACCACACTGTGACAGGAAAGGGACCAGACAGTACCAAAGTTCACAATTATATTCCATACCTTCTGCACCAATAGGGTTATCAAAGACATCGAACAACATATGGTTCTCAAGTACCATGACTGTCTGCATAGATACATACAAATAGAAATGGAGTTTATGGACATCTCATCATTGGGTGTGGCTTATCAATATTTTGCAAAAATCAAGAAGATATTTAAACTGAAGAAGAAGGAGTTTGGATTTGCAAATTCCTCACAATGGAAGTAGGGAAAAGGTGGCCCCAACCCACATAAAAAAGGACATAGAAAGGATGGACCCCCTTAAGACAACAAGTCCAAACTGCAAACAAATAAGGGTAATGAAAAGACAAATAAAGACACTAGTAAATGGTGTGAATTCCATAAAATCCTCATGCATAACACCGATGAATGTCACTCAAAGTAGACGTTAGTTGTCAAGCTGAAAGCCTCAAAGTCAGGATTAGGTTCTGATTCTAAATCAGATCCACACAAGGTAAATCAGATAATCTATGCAAAACCCATTTCCATTGTCGACACCACCAAGGTGTGACCAAGTCAACCAGAAGAACCAGAAGAAGGTGAATGCATTTTTCACTCCAAGATGTGGGTGAAGGTTGCCCCACTTCATTTCATTATCGAAAAAAGAAGTCAAAAGAACTTGATCTCAATAGAGGTCATCAAGCGGTTGAACGTATCGACAAAATCACACCTGCATCCCTACACCATTGGGTGGCTCCTCCAAGGAAGAGATATTTGTGTTAGCTAATGGTGTCATCTTCCCTACCACATCAATCCCTTCAAGGATGAGGTATTGTGTGATATTTTCCCCCTTGAAGTTTGTGATGTTATTTTAGGCCAACCATACTTATGGAAATGACATGTTGTATATGAGTCTATACCTCATAGTGTTATTATTACTTTGAGTAGACAATTGTACATGATAATATAGGTAGCTCCACCTACCATCATTTCTTTGATCTCTATTAAGCAGTGCAGGAAGGTCATTTCCCAAACCGAGAAATTTTTCTTCTTTATGATTCACTTTCAAAATGAACAAAATCTGATAGCCACATCCATGGCCTCTGCAAAGGGCCTCTCCACACAGAAAAATAAAGTGGAAAAGATCATGGAATAATACAAAGAAATCTTCTCCTCACCCACTAGGGTATGGTTGTACTATCAAGTTAATAATTCAATCAATTTAACCCCCTATGGGCCTCTACCCAATGGGATAGCCTATCATTGGTATCTTACAGAAAATGAGGAAATCAAGAGAAATATCCAAGAGTTTCTTCAAAGGGGGCACATCCAACCCATCACCTCACCTTGTGAGATCCCAATTGTACTTTTGAAAAAGAAATATGGGACTTGGCGACTTTGTATTTATTACAGGGCCCTAAACAAAATCACAGTCAGGAACTAGTACCGAATTCCCTAAATTTATGATCTTCTTGACCAACTCAAGGGAGCCAAGTTTTTCAATAAGATGACCTGAAGTCTAGCTACCACCAGGTCCCAATAGAATAGACTAATGTATGGAAGACTGCTTTCAAGTCCAAAGAAGGTATTTTCAAAAGGCTAGTCATGCCCTTTGGTTTGACAAATTTTCCAACAACTTTCATGCTATTGATGGATAATATATTTTGACATTTCACCAATTATTTTGTGGTGTTATATCTAGATGAAATCCTCATCTTCTACAGGAATTCAAAATAACACTTGCAGCATATTCAACAGGTATTTCACACTCTATGACACCAAAAGCTATATGTTAACTTGGAAAAAATCTCCTTCAGGGTGAACAAGGTTCAATACCTACACTACATTGTTGATGAGCGTGGTGTGCATGTAGATCTAACCAAGATCCAATTAATTTGTGATTGGCTAGCCCTGACCACACTAACCGAGATTTGAAGTTACTTAGGACTTGCCAACTTCTATTTTAGGTTCATGTTGGGATTCTCCCATATTTCATGGGCCCTCAACCAAGTGACTAAGGGTGGTGGAAAGGAAATTTTCATGTGGGGGAAGTCACAACAACAACAGTTCAATGATATGAAAAATTGCTTGTGCTTAGCTCAATTACTATCCTCACCTGATCAACAACAACCTTTTGAGATTAAGATCAATGCCTCAAACTATGTTGTGGGTGAATTTTTCACTCAAAACAATCATCCAATGGTATATCATAGTGAGACACTATCATATTTAATCTGTAAGTACCCCACCTATGAAAAATAAATGTATTCCACTATACAATATCATCGACAATGAAAGCACTATATTCTCAAGAAGGAGACAAACATCCATACTGATCAAAATTCTATGATATTCATGTAGACACAAGGAAAATTGTAGAATGACCACCATCAAAAGTGGTCCACATACTTGTAGAAGTTCCATATGAACATCAAATATAAGACAGGGAGAACCAATCATGTCATTGACTGCCTCAGTCAATCTTCAGTTGTAGCCTTAACCACAATGTTCCACTCCCGTGGCCATGAGACGTCCAAGTGGCCCCAAATCTACAAGATCAATATTTACTTTGCTACCACTTACCATATTATGGGAATAGACATGATTGTCCATGACTTTCATATTTAGGACGAACTACTATGCCATCTAGGCCACCTCTAGGTTCCTTCAAGCGAGCGTGTGAATATGATTTGGGACATTTTGGCATGGAAAAGATTGTGGCAGTACTACAAAGGATTTCTATTGGCCAGAAATGCCTCGTGATGTCAGCTACTCCATAGACTCCTCCTGTCTACTATTCATATTACCTGGGAGTCTCCAAGTCGAATGGCTCAGAATAATACCCACTTTGATGTGGATTCATCTTCCTCTTCATTGATATATACATCTTCCCTTTCATTCTCTCTCTGAATTTTGTCATCATCCTGATTTTTGACATCTTCTTCATCCTCCAATTAATTTCAACACGTTCCTCTTTGCATGTAAATTCATCATGTTCTTGTGGTGCTACAAATCTTGAAAGTATGATTCGTTGGACATGTTATTCATTTAACTACTCCTCTTTTTTTCCCCTTCTTCTCCAAACCTTCATGCATCCCACATCAACATTTTATCTCATGGTAGGCCTTATCATGCTTATGCAATTTCGAACAGTGTGTCCGTAGTTGTAGAATTTGTAACATTCAATATTTTATGGGGCCGCATAAGCATTTATTGCCTAATGATTTCTTTCATGAGCCCTGCAATCTCCAACCTTATGTCCAAAGTTAGTACAATAAAAACAATGACCATAAAATAAATTTACATATCTGGGAGTAAATGATTTTCCTTGCAGTGTAGTCCCTCTTTAATTCTTCCTTGGCTTATAAAGATCTTATCTTTGGTTGTTTCTTTCATAATGATTGAAGATTCATTTTTTCTTGAATGTAGAGGGACTTATGTATTCATTTCTTTTTTATTATTGTTGACCATGATTCCTTCCTTTGATAACTTCTGGATAACTCTTTTGTTATTTTATTTTTTTTATGGTGCTTGAAACTTTATTAGTCTACATTTGGTTGTATCCTAGTCCAGACTTGTCATAGTATGGCCTTTGATTGTTAATGATATTATTCAATGTCTTGGTGTTATCTTGTTCCATGTCCTTCTTCTGAAGATCTTTTCTTAGAGTGATTGTTTGTTCTTCCAACCTTTCAATCATCTTCTCCTTATCTGCTAGCTGACCTCTTTGTATTTCTTCAATCCTTTTGTCCTCTTCTACCTAGACTTTCAACTTTGTAATTACCTAGGTGAGTTCCTATGAGTTGAGATTATGAGTTTCATTTAGTTCTTTCTTGAGTAACTTGTTTTTCTTTATTTCTTTCCTTAGTTCTTATAAGGCACTAATTAATTATGGTCTGAGATCGACTTCACCTTCTTCTTCTGAACTATCAGAGTTTCCTATTTTACTTTCCTTATCCATAAATAGTACCTTTTCTAAATCACCGTTAGTTTCATCATCTTCATTAGATGAGGAACTGTCTTTTATTGAGTATAGATTTTTCTTGAATGATTTCCTTTTGTTTTCTAGTTTCCCTTTTGATATCTCTGTTATTTCTTGGGCTCTCCCTCTTCATCACTATCTGAATTTCTGGCATATGGAAACATATTTGTGAAATGACCAATTTTACCGCAATTAAAACATTTCAACGGAAGCTTACCTTTATATTTACTTGTTCCCTTTTGCAGCTTTCTTATGAAGTTTTCAATGTATTCATCTTCTTCTGAATCATAGATGCAACTACATTCTGACTTTGTATTTTTCTTTCTCTTTTTCTTTGTTTTCTTAGATGCTTTGAAAAATGCATCCTTTGTAAATGGATTTTCCTATTCAATTCTCATTTCATATGTTGTGAATACTCCATGTAGCTCATCCTTTCTTATTGAATCTATACCTTTTCTTTATTTTAGTGTTGATATATTAGGATCAAATCTCATTGGAAGAGATCTCAATACTTTTTGAAAAAATATAGATTCATCAACTTCTTCTCCTGGTCCTTTAATTGTATTCATTGTTTCATCAACTTAAAAAAAGTAAGTTGCAATATTTTCATCTTCCTTCATCTCCAACTATTCAAATTGGTGTCTGTAAGTTTGAATATTTTCTTCCTTCACTTTGGTGTCTCCTTCATAAACATTCTAAATTTTGTCCCATGTCTCCTTTGTGGAGTCATAGTGCATAACTTTTACATATACTAAATCAACCAGACCATTTAGGATGAAATGTTTTTATTTCAAATTATTTTCTTCAAGTTGCTTTCCATTTTTATCTATTAGAAAAATGATTGGTTCTTTGTATCCATCTACCACTAATCGCAAAAAATCAAATCCCTGTGATTGTACATATGTTTTCATCCTTCTTCTCCAGAATGCATAGTTTTATCCATCAAACTATGGTATTCCATTTTATACATACCATTTCTCTCCATGATCTACCTTACAATGTTTAAACTATTTACTGAAGGAACCTTGGTCTGATACCAATTGTTGGATTATTGAGAGGGGGGCTGAATCAGCAATAAAAAAATTATACCACTTATTAATCCTTTTAACCACAATGCATATTTCTTTAACTTATTCAACAATGTCCATTGCTTCATGAGCAATACATTATTGCATCATATAAAATTAACATCCATCAGTGCATAATAAAAAATAATAGACACATCCACACAATGCACAGTACACCGCTATTTTACGTGGAAACCCAATGTGGGAGAAAACCACATAATTTTTTACTTATATGTAATTAAGAATTACATTCAAGGAAGAACCAACTTCCAATTCTCTGGATCCAACCATAAAGAGGCTCCAACCCCCTAATTCTCAGGCTCCAACTTAAAGGAAGTTCCAACTCCCTGTTTCTTTGACATCAACCGAAAGGAGGATCCAACCCGCTTTCCTTTCGCTGTCCAACTCCCCTGAAATATAAGTGTCAAATAAATGATGAAAATACTTCCACATTGTCACTATGAGATATATCATTGTAAACATGTACCAATCTATGCTGATAACTTGTCACAACCTGTACCAATCTATACCAATAACTTGTAATCAACCTGTACCAATATCCTATACCAACATATACCAAATAAACAAAAATCCTACACCAATACTCTCCTCAATATATCAGATCTGATAACATAGATCTCATACTCAATATCACAAGAATATCACTCAACCAATCATGTACATCAACAACTAGTACAATATGTACCATCACAAGTGCATAAACCCTGCACATCACAACACCTCAAAACCATCACCAATACCAAGATCTCTATGCCACATCAACAATAAACCATGTGCCAAGATCACTACAAATATTTCCAACAAGATTACAAACAAGTGCCACTAACATTGTACCAAGCATGTACAAACGATGTATCAATAACAAGCCAAGTTATACCTTATCAAGATGTACCAACATCACCATACCATACACATCATGTATACGCCAACTCATCAACTAATTATCTCATCCATGAAATCAACATATACCTCAACCATATACCAAAATATACATCAAGACAACCAACAACATTCCTCTAGAAACATCACAAATTCAGAAGCCAAATGCCATAAACCCTTACATAAAACAATGTGCCAAACCTCATTGTTATGTAGCCTCAAGCATGTACCATGTAATGACCAAATGTAACCATCAAAACATGAATATAAACATACCTATAAATATATAATAGACCTGGTGTATGTGATCACAGAACTGCAAACCTTCCTTAACTTCAACAACAATAGACTATCATTTTTATCAAACTTTACTTTAGTCTCACATGACCAATTTTGGATTAGTCAACAACCCTAACTTGCAACAAGAATAACTTTGTTCCTGTAATGCAAAAAGGTATGAAACTTATACACAATATTCTTCAGTGTCTTTTCTACAAATCCTCTAGGTTTCACTACTTGGAACCTCCCATAAAACAAGTTATAGAAAAAACACATGTTTTAGACTAGTTTCAAGACTAGCCACAAACCTTATCTTCCATAGAGTGTACCTCCCAAACTACAACGACTTGCAAGATGAAATGTTTGTCACAATTACTTGGATATATTGTCTCAACATCCTCCAAATTTCACTATCTGAATCATTCTAGAAAACCATTTATTGCGAAAATGGTGAGATGACCTGTACATAACATACCTTAGAAAGAATCATCAAAAGAATTTATCCTCCCTTGCATTTCAGCTTTCTTTACTTCACCTTCCCTCTGAAACTCACCTTATATCTCCTTTGGCTACCTCAGTCACTTGTAGATATTCAATATGCTCAAATGGGTGCTAATGGGAGACCCTTTCTCTCTTATTTATACTCTCCAAGTAGCTTCTTGTAGAAGTATCAACTTTTGTCCACTTAACCACTTTGTTCACTTAGTCACTTTGTCCACTTAAACACTTTTTCAACATTATTATTTAATTAATTTCTCCTTGCAACCACATTGAATAGGAATCTTCTTGAAGACTTTCTAGAATAATTGACTTATTGTTGACCTTTTAGGGGCTTCTAGAATATTCTCGAGGGTCCTCCAAATTCACAAGGCCATATCTCACTAACCATGAGGAACCATGTGGCATTCCACATATCAATGGAAATGAAACAATATGTACTTTCCATCTGGAATATTCTTACCTAGACATTCACTTATATTCATGCCTTTATACCTCAAAAAATCTCAGGACCCTTACCCATACCTTTGCGCTACCATAATTCACTATCGGACTTCTCCAAGGGTTTTCATCAATCTCTAAGGGTTGACATAAATCTACAATATAACTCTCCAAGGGTTGACATCAATGAAAACCATAAATCCTAACCAACTATCCATCAACCTAAGCCAATTGTATGACAATCTCCCAATTTCATATTGATGGCAACACCAACATTGATGGTAACACTTAGTCATGATCATTATTCATGCTCATGCTCCTCATCAATTTTTCTATCTCTCCCCCTTTGACATCAATGGTAAAAGGTATCTCCCTTTGGGGGTTTTCCCCCTATATAAATGTCTTTGATCTTTCCCTATGTTTCTAAACCTTTGATTACTCTCTCTCCCTTTATCTGAATAATATCTTCCTCTTTGACAAAGGGTATCACTCTGAACACTAAAGTCATATCTCTCATTCTCCCCTTACAACCATTTCTCCCCCCATAATCATGTCTATGTTCTCTCTCTTTGTCTGAAAACTTCCCTAAATGATCTTTCTAGTTGTCTTCCTTCTTTGTTTTCTTTCTCTTGAGTACTTCTCTGTAAGATGTTGCGTAGATGACATGTAGGCATTCCTATATTTGCTTCCTTTTGGAGTTTTTTTTCCATTAGTGATTCCTGGTGTAATCAACTGTGATATATGAAAAGAATTCAAGAATAAGCATTCAAATATTCATGTGTCATTATCATCCATTATGATAATGTTCCTTTATCTCTGAACCACTCTTTGAACCAATCTATGAAGTAGTCTCTGAATCCATGCTCTCATCCACTGTCATATATTTGGCCAAACCTACTAAGTTTTCTTACGAATTCATTTGTGTCCATGTGACCCATACTATTCAACAATATCCTTATGATGATATTTCTTATGCTAACGGTTTATTTTTCCCTATTTTGTTGTGCCTTTCACTGCCTACTTTAGATGATCAATTGATTTCAACTTATTCCAACTATTAAGCCACTACTAAGAATCTTACAAATCCATCTTTGTCCATACTGTTCAAGACTCTGCTACTCAACAATTCAGAATGCTGACCCATATGTCTTAGCTACTACATAGACTCCCCTTGTCTACTATTCATATTACCTAGGAGTCTCCAATCCGAATGGATTAGAACAATAACCGCTCTAATGCAGAGTCATCTTCCTCTTTGTTGATATATACACCTTCTCTTTCATTCTCCCTATGAATTTTTTCATCATCCCGAGTTTTGACATATTCTTCATTCTCCACTTGAATCTCGACACATTCCTCTTTTTTTGTAAATTCATCATGTTCTTGTGGTGCCTCAAATCCTGAAAGTATGATTCCTTGGACCTGTTCTTCATTTACCTGCTCCTCTTTTTTTTCTCATCTTCTCCAAACCTTATGTTGTCCCACATCAACATTTTATTTCATGGGAGGCCTTATCATGCTTATGCAATTTCAAGTTCTGTGTCCATGGTTGTGGCATTTGTGACATTCAATATTTTTTGGGGCCACATAAGAATGTATTTCTTGATCATTTCTTTCACAACCCATGCAATCTGCAACCTTATGTCCAAAGTTAGTACAATAAAAATAATGAACATAAAATAAATTTACATGTCTAGGAGTAAATGATTTTCCTTGCGGTTTATTCCTTCTGTAATTATGCCTTGATTATAAAGATCTTCTCTTTGGTTAATTATTTCATAATAATTTAATCTTCCTTACTTATTGAATGTAGAGATTGAATCTTCCTTTTTTCTTGAATGTAGAGGTTCATTTGTTTTAATTTCTTTATGATTCATGTTGACCATGATTCCTTCCTTTGAGAACTTTTCCATAACTCTTTTGTTATGTTTCTTTCGTCATGGAGCTTGAAACTTTCTTAGTCTGCATTTGGTTGTATCCTATTCCAAACCTATCACAGTATGGCCTTTGATTGTTGATGATCTTATCCAATGTCTTGGTGCTATCTTGCTACATTTCCTTCTTCTAAAGATATTTTCTTAGAGTGATTTCTTATTCTTCCAACCCGTCAATCATATTCTCCTTCTCTGATAGCTGACTTTTGAGTATTTCTTTAATCCTTTTCTCCTCTTCTACCTGGACTTTCAACTTTGTAATTACCTGGTTGACTTCCTTTGAGTTGGGATTCTCAAATTCATTTAGTTATTTCTTGAGTAACTTTTTTTTCTTTCCTTAGTTCTTCTAAGACACTAATTAATTTTGTTGTGAGATCGAATTTTCCTTCTTCTTCTGAACTATCATAATTTCTTGTTTTACTTTCCTTATCCATAAATAGTACATTTTCTGAATCACTTTCAGTTTCATCATCTTCACTCGATGAGGAACTATCTTTTCTTGAGTATATATTTTTCTTGAAGGCTTTCCTTTTGTTTTTCCAGTTTCCCTTTTGATGTCTCTTTTCTTTCTTGGGCTTTTCCTCTTCATCACTATCTGAATTTATGGCATACATACACTTATTTTCAAAATGACCAATTTTACCGCAATTAAAACATTTCAATAGAATCTTACTTTTATATTTAATTGTTCCCTTTTGCAACTTTCTTATGATGTTTTCCATTTCTTCATATTTTTCTTAATCATCGTTGCAACTACATTCTGACTTTGGATTTTTCTTTCTCTTTTTCTTTGTCTTCTTTGATGCTTTGAGTGTTGCTTCCTTTGTAAATGGATTTTCCTGTTCTATTCTTATTTCATATGCTCTGAATATTCCAAATAGATCATCCATGATTATTAAATCCATATTTGTTCTTTATTTTAGAGTTGATATGTTAGGATCAAATATCATTGGAAGAGATCTCAATAATTTTTGAACAATTATAGATTCATCAACTTCTTCTCCCATTCCTTTAATTGTATTCACTATTTCATCAACTCGTAAAATGTAAGCTGGAATATTTTCATCTTCCTTCATCTTCAGCTATTTAAATTGGCCTATGTAAGTTTGAAGCTTTGTTTCCTTGAATTTGGCATATCCTTCATAAAAATTCTAAAGTTTTTCCATATCACCTTTGTGGAGTTACAGTGCATAACTTTGACATATACTAAATAGGCCAAACCATTCAAGATGGTATTTTTGTCTTTCAAATTATTTTCTTGAAGTTGCTTTCCATTTTTATCTGTTGGACGAATCGTCGTTTCTCTGTATCCATCTACCATTGATCGCCAAACGTCAAATCCATGTGTGTGTACAAACATTTTCATCCTTCTTCTCTAGAATGCATAGTTTCTTCCATCAATATGTGCTATTCCCTTTTTATAGATACCATTTCTCTTAATTACCTACCTTCTAGTGCTTAAACTATTTCCTAATGGAATGACGCAACCTCTCTGCCTCGGTGGCACGGTCACTCTTCACCAGGACCTTCAGCAACTCGGCCCGAAGAGTTAACAAAGGACTCTTCCACTCCACTCGGGAGTCCACTACCCACAGTGCTCTTCTCGGCGATCTCCCATTCGCTAGTCGGGAAATCGGGTTTCGTGGATTCGCGAACCTTGGGCACACTCCCGTGCAATATGAAACTCCGAATCCCGATCCCCAATGTCAACGGTCAACACTCTTGTGTATCGGGGATTTCCTTATCGGGAAATTGGCAGATGAAAGGTAGCGATTCTCTTACCTTTCAAAACCTCGAATGCCGATGGGCGATGCCATGTGCTGTCCTCCACTCTGTCTCCGTGGGACCCGTCGCAACTCGGGGATCCGTTATTCCTCCATGTTCCCTTCGACTTCGAAAACGCCGAAGTGTCGAGTCCCGACTCCTCGGGATCTCATGCCACCTGTCCCTCCGGAGATCGACTGTTCCGATTAGATCGGGAAATCGCAACTCGCGATTTCGTCGTGCATGGAACTATTGCACTCACCAACCCCGATATGTCGATGCTCGATGACGAACAGATTCTCTCATGCACCTGCGAGTTAACCTCTTCGCAGCTCCTCCGCGATCTGACGGTCCACGGGATTTCGCGACTCTTCACAACAAATTCAAGTCGTCGATTCTCTTCCTCTGAAGAGCTCTCTGCTTCACCAGCTTCGTCCTGTGCGAGTGAAGCAAAGATTCTATTTCCCCTGATCTTGGTCCCTCTTCTCCTCCAAAGACTCTGTACCAACTACCCACGCTCAAACTTCCACAACTCTTGAAGTGTTGAGTTCTTCCGGACTATGTGCGCTCACAAAGACAATAGCCCACGCTGTTCTTCTCTCAGACTTACTACTGAGACTTCAATCCGACCTGCACCTTATCTGCATGGCTCGAATAACCCAACATGACTCTGGGCAGAAGAGAACAAAAGTTCAACTGCTTAGCCTCCTTGACGCACTCTATGCGGAGGAATTCAACTGCACCCTATGCAGGAATCTCCTGGCTTAAGAAGAGAAACAATTGAAACTCATTCCATCATTCTCTCAAGTTTCGAACCTGATATGCAATCACATACACAACATATAGAAGATAAGCATAAAAAGAAGCAAGCATGCAAAAGCATAATATCAACAACACACAGAGCTCAAACACATCCATGGGATTCAATCAAAGCTTTCCTATTAATTCAATGTCTGTACATGGGGTTTCTTCACAAGCTCTCTTCTCTGTCTCTCTCTTCCTCCTGTATGAATGAGAATGATAATCCATAAAATTATTTACAACAATACAACGGAGGGTGCCTATATTCCGTTTTCCCTCTCGAAAGCAAAAACTGTCTAATCTACAGTTAATTCTTATCTAACAGCATTAATACTATTAAATGCCTTCTTATCTATAATACAATACAAAGGCACTTCTTATGAATGCTTTCATTCAAACGACGATGCAAAAATCTTTTCAAAGAAATTCAAAAATGTATGTGCTGGCGTTGTCCAGCTGTATGTTCTTTCCTCCACGCGCTGGCTCACTTGATGAAGTCGTAGATGCTCCTGCATCATACTCCTCGGCTCAAAAGATTTCATGGGCTCCTTTCCATGAGCTCCTGCGCACCACGCCCATTCTTCTGTATCATTGCCTCTGTTTCCCAGCTGGCATCCTCCACTGGGTGATCTTTCCATTTCACCAGGTAGTCAAAATACTGCTTCCTCCTGGTCTTATTTCCAACTCTTTTATCCAGTATGCACTCCATCTCAGGTTTCTGTGCAACTGGAAACTGCTTCTGCCACTAGACCACTGGTTCCTCAACACTCCCAGCTCCTGCATCCTCGGCCTTATATGGGTATAAATCCGAAATGTTGAAAATCGGAGATATCCCGATGCCCTCTGGTAACTCAAGCTCATATGCATTCTCCATGAATTTCTTCAGGACTTTACACGGCCCAACTTTCTTCATATTGAGCTTGTTATACGTTCCCCTTGGGAACCTTTCCTTTATCAAGTGCGCCAGAACCATGTCTCCAACTTCAAACTGAAGCTGCCTCTTTCTCTGATCGGCTCTGCGCTTGTACTCTTGATTCGATTTCTGCAATCGTTGCTTCACCTGCGTGTGAAGTTCTTATATTGCCTCAGCGAATTCTTCAGCCCTCGCACTGCTAGTTTCAGCCCGTTCTGACTCCCTAAGCTCATAAACTCCTCTTGGTTGTGTCCCATACAAAATCTGGAATGGGCTCTTACCTGTACTCCGATTCACTGAATCGTTGTACACAAATTCTTCCTGTGATAGGATCTAATCCCAACTGCTGTGATGCTCCACCACTAGGCTCCTCAACAGATCCCCCAAGCTTCTATTGACCACTTCTGTCTACCCATCTGTCTACGGATGGTAAGCAGAGCTGAATGCTAAGTCAGTCCCTAGCTTCTTCCATAGCATCCTCCAGAAGTGACCTATGAACTTCGTATCCCAATTCAAGACTATGCTTCTGGGCAATCCATGCAATCGCACAATCTCCCTGAAAAACAAATTTGCGATGTGGGTTGCATTGTTGGTCTTATGACACGGGATAAAATGTGCCATCTTCGAAAACCTGTCCACCACCACAAAAATGGAATCAACTCCTCACTGTGTTCTCGGTAATCCTAAAAAAAAATCCATATTGATGGCTTCCCATGGCCTCTCAGGTATGGCCAATGGCTGATAGAACCCTGTGTTCTGCTTCCGGCCTTTTGCATGTTGACATATCCGGCACCTGTCAACAAATCGCTTAACATCTGCGCGCATACCCGGCCAATAATAAGATTCGCTCAACTTGGCGAATGTTTTGTCATGTCCGAAATGACCCGCTAAGCCTCCACTATGCTTTTCCTTCACCAAATTCTCTCTCATAGAGCAATCTGGAATGCACAATTGATTGCTCTGAAATAGCAATCCATCCTGGATCATAAAATCAATCCACGGGCTCTGATCTCTGAGAACTGGGTTCTCGGTTGCTTCGTATGCCTCACCAAAGTCGGCATCACCTGCATACATATCCTTTAAATTTTCAAAACCTAAGGTTTTGACCCTGAATTCCTGCAGCAATAAACTTTTTCTGCTCAAGGCATCAGCTACCTTGTTCGCAGTCCCTGAAATGTGCTTTATCATGAACGTGAAATTCTGCATATACTCTACCCACTTCGCATGCTTCTGATTCAACTTCTCCTGTTGACTCACGAACTGCAATGCGTGATTATCGCTGTACAAATTGAATTCCTTGGGTATCAAGTAATGCCTCCACTTTTTCAATGCCTGTATGATGGCATAGAACTCCTTATCGTACGTGGAGTACTTTAGCTTTGCATCATCCAGCTTCTCGCTGTAATATGCAACAGGTTTTTCATCCTGACTCAAAACTCCTCCAACAGCATACCCACTGGCATCACACTTCACTTGGAAGGTTTTATGAAAATCTAGCAACACTAACACTGGTTGCTCAGTTATCTTTCGCTTCAACAGATTGAATCTCTTCTCAGCCTCGGTTGTCCAATGAAAAAATTTATGCCGCTTTTTCACAGTGTCCATTATTGCGGCACTGATTCCACTGAAGTTTCAAATGAACTCCCTGTAGAAGCTTGCCAAACCGTGAAAGCTCCTTACCTCGAAAACATTTCTTGGTGATGGCCAATTCCTGATCACTTCAACCTTCTCAGGATCCATCTTCAATTTTTTAGCCGAAATTACAAAACCCAAATAAATGAGTTTTGTCTGCATGAAGGAACACTTCTTCAAATTGATCAGCAGCTTCTCCTGCTGTAACCTTTTCATCACAATGGCCAAATGCCTCAAATGTTCAGCTCTAGTCTTGCTGAAAATCAGGATGTCGTCCAAGTATACGACCACAAACTTCCCGATGAATTCCCGCAGGACTTCATTCATTAGCCTCATGAATGTGCTCGGCGCATTTGTCAAACCAAACGGCATGACCAGCCATTCGTACAAACCCTCGTTTGTTTTGAATGTTGTTTTCCACTCATCTCCCTCTCTCATCCAGATCTGATGATATCCGCTCTTGAGATCTATCTTTGAAAAATAATTCGCCCCACTCAGGCAATCCATCAAGTCATCCATTCTCGGTAGTGGAAATCTGTATCTGATGGTGATCTTATTAATCGCCCTGGAGTCTGTACACATCCTCCAGCCTCCATCCTTCTTTGGACTCAGTACTGTCGGAACAACATATGGACTCAGAATCTCTCTCACTAGTCCCTTGTCCTGCAGATCCTGTACTTGCCTTTTGACTTCCTCGTTCTCCTGAGGTGTCAACCTGTATGCTGCCTTATTTGGAAAACTTGCTCCGGGTATGAGGTCAATGTGGTGACTCACACTCCTCACTGGTGGAAACGAACGAGGTAGTTCGTCCACGATGATATCAGCGAACTCTCCCAGCAGTTCCTGAATCTCTTCCGGCAAGTCATCCACTCTTGTGCTTGTCAGAACAATCCTCAGTTTCCTGACAACAAAGAACTATGGATCCTCATCCTTTTCCAGCTCTGTGAGAAGTTCCTTCCCACTCATGAGAAGTATCGCGCTGGTTACTTCCAGCTCCACCTTCTTATCCTTCCCTGGAAGCAATGTATGTGTTCTCCCATCCTTCTCCAAGGTGTATGTGTTCATCCTCCCATTATGAACAACATTTCTGTCAAACTGCCATGGTATTCCCAATAATACATGACAAACATCCATGGGAATGACATCACACAGAATTTCATCCCTATATTCACCCATTTTAAAATTGACCAAGCATTGCTTTGTAACACATACCTGGTGTCCTTTCTGCAGCCATGTCACTTTGTATGGACTCGGGTGTTTGTTCGTTTTCAACTCCAGCTTCTCCACCATCTCGGTCGAAACGAGATTATCGGTGCTCCCACTGTCCACTATGACCTTGCATTTCCAGCCCTTGGTTTTGCAAGTCGTCCGGAACAGTCTGCATCTCTGAGCTGTATCCACCTCTTTCTCAAGTTTCAAAAGAACCTTATGCACTATCAGTGACATCCCACTTCCAGTGTCTTCATCCTCCTCGTCACGCCTCTGCGCCTCAGTAACGTGAGTTTTTCCTCTGTCCATTTTCCTGTCTGGACAGTCCACGGCTTTGTGTCCGTCTTTACCACACGTGAAACATGTGATGACTCCTCCTCGGCCTCTTCCTCTACCTCAGGTATGAGGAAAGGTATTTGCATCAGCGTAATCCTCTTGCTGATCTGTTTGCTGCCTCCTCGGCTCAGCAATTTGTTGCCTCTGCTGTGAGGTTCCACCTCTTTCAGCTCTTCCCTGAGGCCTCTTCCAATCCTCCTTGGGCTTTTGAGTCCTCTCTTGGGCAACTTCTTTTCCTCTAGGCTGGATTCTACCTCGCCCTCGCTGTCCCTGCTTACGTCTCAGCTTTTCTTCGGCTTTCAGAGCCATCTGGTACGCATCCTCAACTGTGCGGATGGTAACCATGCTCAACTCGTCCTGAATGTCATACCTCAAGCCATTCAGGTATCTTGCCACCTTTTCGTCATCACTCTCCCGATGACCAGCTCGAATGTTGAGCCTATAAAACTCCTCGGTGTACTCCTTCACCGTCATCATCTTCTGTCTCAGGTTCTGCATGCGCCTGAACAGAGTGATCTGATAATCCCTTGGAATAAACTTCGCCTTCATCTTGGCGATCATCCGATCCCAGCTCTTGATCTTCTGTTTTCCCTTGGAACGCCTGTCTGCCTGCATCTCGTCCCACCATAAGGCTGCATGTCCCTTCAGTTTCGTGACGGCATGCCTTACTTTCTTGTCCTCTTCGATGTCTTCGTAATCGAAGTAGGTGTCGAGTGCTCGGATCCAATCCAGCAACTCTTCTGCGTTTAGACTTCCCTCATAGACGGGAATGTCCATCTTCATCTTTGAGCTCATCCTCGAAATGGCTCTGATCAACCTCTCTGTCGAGGCATCTTCTGCGGTGACTTCTTCTTGGTCGTGTCCAGCTTCCTCTTCAATCTCGGGATCGCTGAAATCTGCTGTACCAGCTCCATGCCTCTGGGTGGTCTCCATATCTTCGAGTCTTGCCCTGAGATTTCGTAATTGACGTTCCACCTCTGCATTTCCTGTCGGCCTACCCCTTCTTCGGGCATCCCTGTCCTCACAATCAGGAGACTTCCTTTCTCTTCTAGGCGGCATGGCGAATTTCGTTACTGCTTCTCTCTACTATCGTAGCAAAGAGAACCCAATCCCGGTCTGATACCACTCTGACGCAAGTCGTGAGTATCAGAGTGCTTTCCTTTTCTCCTTCACTCCTCTTGCCTGAAATATACAGACAAGATATTCGGGCTCTGATACCACCCTGACGCAACCTCTCTTCCTCAGCGGCATGGTCTCTCTTCACCAGGACCTTCAGCAACTCGGCCTAAAGAGTTAACAAAGGACTCTTCCACTCCACTCGGGAGTCCACTACCCACAATGCTCTTCTCGGTGATCTCCCATTCGCTAGTCGGGAAATCGGGTTTCGCGGATTCACGAACCTTGGGCACACTCCCGTGCAATATGAAACTCCGAATCCCGATCCCCGATGTGAACGGTCAACACTCCTGTGTATCGGGGATTTCCTTATCGGGAAATCGGCAGATGAAAGGTAGCGATTCTCTTACCTTTCAAAACCTCGAATGCTGATGGGAGATGCCACGTGTTGTCCTCCACTCTGTCTCCGTGGGACCCGTCGCAACTCGAGGCTCCGTTATTCCTCCATGTTCCCTTCGACCTCGAAAACGCAGAAGTGTCGAGTCCCGACTCCTCGGGATCTCATGCCACCTGTCCCTCCGGAGATCGACGGTTCCAATTAGATCGGGAAATCGCAAATCGCGATTTCATCATGCTTGCAACTCTTGCACTCACCAACCCCGATATGCCGATGCTCGATGACGAACAGATTCTCTCATGCACCTGCGAGTTAACCTCTTCGCAGCTCCTCCACGATCTGACGGTCCGCGGGATTTCGCGACTCTTCACAACAAATTCAAGTCGCCGATTCTCTTCCTCTGAAGGGCTCTCTGCTTCACCAGCTTCGTCCTATGCGAGCGAAGAAAATATTCTATTTCCCCTGAGCTTGGTCCCTCTTCTCCTCCAGAGACTCTGTACCAAATACCCACGCTCAAACTTCCACAACTCTTGAAGTGTTGAGTTCTTCCGGACTATGTGCGCTCACAAAGACAATATCCCACGCCGTTCTTCTCTCAGACTTACTACTGAGACTTCAATCCGACCTGCACCTTATCTGCATGGCTCGAATAACCCAACATGACTCTGGGCAGAAGAGAACAAAAGTTCAACTGCTTAGCCTCCTCGACGCACTCTATGCGGAGGAATTCAACTGCACCCTATGCAGGAATCTCCTTTCTTAAGCAGAGAAACAATTGAAACTCATTCCATCATTCTCTCAAGTTTTGAACCTGATATGCAATCACATACGCAACATATAGAAGATAAGAATAAAAAGAAGCAAGCATGCAAAAGCATAATATCAACAACACACAGAGCTCAAACACATCCATGGGATTGAATCAAAGATTTCCTATTAATTCAATGTCTGTACATGGGGTTTCTTCACAAGATCTCTTCTCTGTCTCTCTCTTCCTCCTGTATGAATGAGAATGATAATCCAAAAAATTATTTACAACAATACAACGAAGGGTGCCTATATTATGTTCTCCCTCTCGAAAGAAAAAACTTTCTAATCTACAGTTAATTCTTATCTAACAACATTAATACTATTAAATGCCTTCTTATCTATAATACAATACAAAGGCGCTTCTTATGAATTCTTTCATTCAAACGACGACGCAACAATCTTTTCAAAGAAATTCAAAAATGTATGTGCTGGCGCTGTCCAGCTGTATGTTCTTTCCTCCACGCGTTGGCTCGCTTGATGAAGCCGTAGATGCTCCTGCATCAAGGAACCTTGATCGGATACCAATTGTTGGATTACTAAGAGGGGGGTGAATCAGGAATGAGTAATTTATACCACTTATTAATACTTTTAACCGAAATGTGTATTCATTTAACTTATTCAAAAATGTTCATCAGTTCATGAGTAATACATTATTACATCATATAAAATTAACATCCATTAGTGCATAATAAACAATAATAGACACATCCACACAATGCAAAATACACCATTATTTTACATGGAAACCCAATGTGGGAGAAAACCACAAAATGTTTTTCTTATATTTCATTAAGAAATACATTCAAGGAAGCACCAACTTCCAATTATCTGGCTCTGTTGACGGGCGAAAACGACCGTCCGTCAACTGAGAGAATGGAACTGGTCCGGGGTTGTCTAATAACCAAAGCCGTTTGGGATGAACCACCCTGATGGGTTTAGAGACTCCGTTAGCCGATCTAAGGTCCTAAGAAAACAAAATAAAACTAATCTAAACTAAACTAATCTAACTAAAACTAAATAAAACAAACTAAACTAACTAACAATAAATAAAACAAACTAAACTAACTAACAATAAATAAAACTAACTAATCAACTAATCTAATTAAAACTAACTACTAAACAAATTAAACTAAAACTAATTAACAAAACACACTAAAGTAATCTAACTATTCTATAAACACAATCTACTAATTACTATTATGCTAACTCTAACTAATTAACTATCTAACTACCAACTACAATATAACTTATTCACAAAATGTACATTACCCACAATTTACAGATTTAATTAAAACCTGAAAAACTCATTAATAACTCTGCCCTAAGACAGAGGAAGATGTTTTTTGTTGCTTTCATAATTTTATGAACAGAAATAAAATAGAAAAAAAATTAAAGTAAATCACTAATCTAAACTACAAATATGTCTAATTAAATCAATGAAAATTATCACAAACTAACCTAGAAATACGCTCCATATTTGTCCTGTGTATGATGACTAAACTAGCAGATCGGAGGAAGGAAACTCGCACCGAATAATCCAGAAGCTTCTCGTAAATGATAGCTGCAATGCTCTTTAAGTTTGTTTACAGGACAAACAAGACATAAAAATTCATAACAATTATATGATTTATAAATCTCCGCAATTAGGTAAACATGTTATGCAAAAACTTATACTTAATAATTCAATTGATGAAGAAGAGAAATCTGTCATTCACAAACTGAATCAAGTAATTGCTATGTTTTTAAATACTGGAAGAAATCAGATATGGATTATATTAATTAAATCATAATTTTTGCAAAAGACTAAGATAGCTAAAGTAGTCATTAACCAAATGCAAATTGACAAACATAAACATGAAACAAAATATTGATATTATGAAAAGCGAAAGTTGTAGCAGAACATCAATTTATGTCTCAGTCTCTATTATATATCCATTATCCTAGTTCTACCACAAGCGAGGATGATCCTTATTACAAAAATAATAAGTATTTAAAGGTTTTTCCACAGGGTAAAACCTCCCTGTGGAATTTATAAAACTGTTTACATAAATCTGGGAAGATATCCCAAAGTTGTCTAAACTAGGAAATTAAAATAAAACTAAAATGTCCAAATATCCTCTAAACTGTCCATCAAATCCCATGCAATTCGAATTCACTTGAAAAGGACCAGAAATGAACAAATTAGAAGGATTTTTTATTAATAAATGATTGAAAATTTAATTCTATAGACTAGCTACAAACAAGTGCCTGTAACATTGTACCAAGCATGTACAAATCATGTATCAATAACAAGCCAAGTTATACCTTATCAATATGTACCAACATCAACATACAATACACATCATGTATATGCTAACTCATCAACTAAGTATCTCATCCATCAACTCAACATATACCTCAACCATATACCAAAATATACATCAAGACAACTAGCAAGATTCCTCTAGCAACATCACAAATTCAAAAGCCAAATGCCATAAACCCTTGCATAAAACCATGTGCCAAACCTTATTGTTATGTAGCCTCAAGCATGTACCATGTAATGACCAAATGTAACCATCAAAAAATGAATATAAACATACCTATAAATCTATAATAGACCTGGTGTATGTGATCATAGACCTGCAAACCTTCCTTAACTTCAACAACAATAGACTATCACTTTTATCAAACTTTACTTTAGTCTCACATGACTAATTTTGGATTAGTCAACAACCCTAACTTGCAACAAGAATAACTTTGTACCTGTAATGCATAAAGGTCTGAAACTTATACACAATATTCTTTAGTGTCTTTTCTACAAATCCTCTAGGTTTCACTACTTGGAACCTCCCATTAAAGAGTTATAGAAAAAATGGAAGACTTTAATGAATTATGGCTTATTCTAGAGAGCGAATTTGTAGAGTATTGCACGTGAAGAATATTTGTTTTAAGAATATTAAAATGATACAAAAGATACTATAGACTGTACTAAAACCACTTCATTTGTTCTTACTGAATTTGGATCTCTTATGAAGACGTTATGATGTTTTTACCCAGAACACATGTTTTAGACTAGTTTCAAGACTAGCCACAAACCTTATCTTCCATAGAGTGTACCTCCAAAACTACAACGACTTGCAAGATGAAATATTTATCACAATTACTTGGATATATTGTCTCAACATCCTCCAAATTTCACTATCTGAATCATTCTAGAAAACCATTTATTGCGAAAATGGTGAGATGACCTGCACATAACATACCTTAGAAAGCATCATCAAAATACTTTATCCTCCCTTGCATTTCGGCCTTCTTTACTTCACCTCCCTCTGAAACTCACCTTAGATCTCCTTTGGTTACCTCAGTCACTTGTAGATATTCAATATGCTCAAATGGGTGCTAATGGGAGACCCTTTCTCTCTTATTTATACTCTCTAAGTAGCTTCTTGTAGAAGTATCAACTTTTGTCCACTTAACCATTTGTCCACTTAGTCACTTTGTCCACTTAACCACTTTGTCAACATTATTATTTAATTAATTTGTCCTTGCAACCACATTGAATAGGAATTTTCTTGAAGACTTTCTAGAATAATTGACTTATTGTTGACCTTCTAGGGGCTTCTAGAATACTCTCGGGGGTCCTCCAAATTCACAAGGCAATATCTCACTAACCATGAGGAACCATGTGGCATTCCACATATCAATGGAAATGAAATAATATGTACTTTCCATATGGAATATTCTTACCTAGACATTCACTTATATTCATGCCTTTATACCTCGAAAATCCTCAGGACCCTTACCCATACCTTTGCGCTAGCATAATTTACTACCGGACCTCTCCAAGGGTTTTCATCAATCTCTAAGGGTTGACATAAATCTACAATATAATTATCCAAAGGTTGACATCAATGAAAACCATCAATCCAAACCAACTATCCATCAACCTAATCCAATTGTAGGACAATCTCCCCCTTTGGCATTGATGGAAACACTTAGTCGTGATCATTATTCATGCTCATGCTCCTCATCAATTTTTCTATCTCTCCCCCTTTGACATCAATGGTAAAAGGTATCTCCCTTTGGGGGTTTTCCCCCAGTCTAAATGTCTTTGATCTTTCCCTATGTTTCCAAACCTTTGATTACTCTCTCTCCCTTTATCTGAATAATATCTTCCCCTTTGACAAAGGGTATCACTCTGATGCAACACTAAAGTCATGTCTCTCATTCTCCCCTTATGACCAATTCTCCCCCTAGAATCGTGTCTATGTTCTCTCTCTTTGTATGAAAACTTCTATAAATGATCTTTCTAGTTGTCTTCCTTCTTTTTCTTCTTTCTCTTGAGTACTTCTCTGCAAGATGTTCTATAGATGACATGTAGGCATTCCTATATCTGCTTCCTTTTGGAATTTTTTGTCCATTAGTGATTCCTGGTGTAATCAACTGTGATATATGAAAAGAATTCAAGAATAATCTTTCAAATATTCATGTTTCATTATCATCCATTATGATAATGTTCCTTTATCTTTGAACCAGTCTCTGAACCAATCTATGATCCAGTCTCTGAATCCATGCTCTCATCCACTGTCATATATTTGTACAAACCTGCTAAGTTTTCTTACGAATTCATTTGTGTCCATGTGACCCATACTATTAAACAATATCCTTATGATGATATTGCTTATGCTGATGGTTTATTTTTCCCTATTCTGTTGTGCCTTTCACTACCTACTTTAGATGATCAATTGATTTCAACTTATTCCAACTACTAAGACACTAATAAGAATCTTATGAATCCATTTTTGTCCATACTATCCAAGACTCTGCTACTCAATGATTCACAATGCTGACCCATATGTCTCAGCTACTGCATAGACTCCCCCTGTGCTAGCAACCATGCTCACTCGGAGCATGATCACACTCACCAGGACCTTCTCTTCTCTATTGGCCTGAAGAAATTCAAGTGTTCTTCCACCCCTTATCGAGGATCTTCCTTACCCATATTTATTTCCACGTGACCCTCCTTCTTTGGTCTATCAGAGGATCGAAACTTCGCGACTCGCGAGTTCACTGTCTATCCTTTGGGTTCTCAAACCCCCGAGACCCGATGCCCTGATCAACACGGACTTCTACCTCCATTGTCGGAACTTTGCTTTATCGCGTTCTCACTATTCGTGACACTAAGCTCTCGGGGTTCAACCACCCGAGATCTGATGCACCGAGATGCCGACAACTCGCGATCTCGCTCCCTCGCGACTTCGTCACTCGCGCGGCCAAATGACTCCTACCTCGACTCCTGGTGCCCGAAACGCCGATACTCCACGTCACCTGCTACGTCATCCTGCTGTGGCCCACACTATCCATGAAATCATCGGGACTTCGCTTCTTTCCCTATCGTGATTCCCGCAGCTAAATCTTCCACTCCTTTCTCACGATGGCCCGATAGCCGATCTCACGATGGATCCAATGGCCCGATGTGTTCTGAGCCTCGAATCTCTTCACTCTTGCGCCATATCTTTCTCTCACTCCGAAAGACTCCACGAACTCTGGATTTCACGCAACCCCCTTGAGGAAATTCGACCATCTAATTCTTCCAACTGAGCTTTGCGGAACAACGAGACGTTCTTCTGTAGAACTCGTCACTCTCCTCACAAACCTACAACGTTCCTAGCAAGTCTTCCAAGAACGAATTATCAATATCCTCCCTCGACGAACTCGAAGGTCTATCCTTCCTAAGCTTTGACGACTTCAATTCCCTCAAGAATAAGTTCCTGCACACACTCCTTGTGGCAAATCTTCAAAACACACTAGGTGTTGAAGTCTTCAATCCTGCGCACTCCTGCAGCAGAAATCCTTCGATTCCTTTCCTCGGAATCGCAACTCTAAGTCTTTGTCCAACCTGCACACGTCTTTCACGGCTTTGTACCAACTTTGCACTCTAAGAACTTAGAACAAAAGTTTCCTCTATCTGAACCCTGCAGTCATGCACTCCTTGCAGACAATTCAACTGCACTCCTTGCAGGAATTCTCTGGTTCAAGATAGAGAAACAATTGAAACTAACTCCTGGTTCTCACAGACTTCATATCAACCATGAAATCACATACACAACATATAAAAGAAATTTTTTGACAAGAAGCAAATAACCAGGAGCATAACATCAATACACAGAGAAACAACACATAACCAAGAGATTGAATCAAAGCTTTTTCTATTAATTCAATGCCTGTACATGGGTGTTCTTCATACAATTCTTTGCTTGCTCTTCTGCTCTGCTTGCTTCAATTACTCCGAATAATCTAGAATAATGTTACAATGTACAAAGGAGGGTGTCTATATCTGTTTTCCCTCTCGAACTCTAAAGCTATCAAATCTACAATTTATTTCTATCTACCAGCATTAACTAAAGTAAATGCCTCATCTACCTAAGGACGAGAGCTATCCGCTCAAGGTACATTTACAATGTACAAAGTGCAGTTCATTAAATCCACACATTAATGTTTGGCGCAACAATATCAAATCATTCTCAAAATTTGTGCTGGCACTGTCCAGCTATCTCCCGCTTGATGCGCTGGCTCGCTTGATGTGTTGTCGATGCTCCTACATCATACTGCTCGGCTTGAAAATTTTCATGAGCTCCTATCCATGAGCTCCTACATGGTCTGTTCATGCTTCTGTATCATCGCTTTTGTCTCCCAGCTGGCATCTTCCACTGGGTGATTCTTCCATTTGACCAGGTACTCGAAGTACTACTTTCTCCTGGTCTTCTTACCCACTCGCTTGTCCAGTATGCACTCCATTTGTGGCTTCTCTGCTATCGACATCTTCTTTTTCCATTGGATCACTGGTTCCTCAATTATAGTCTCTGCTTCTCCAGCCCTGTATGGGTATAAATCTACCACATTAAATATCGAAGATATTCCGATGCCATCCGGCAACTCAATCTCATAAGCGTTCTCTCCGAATTTCTTCAGGACTCTGCAAGGCCCAATTTTCTTCATCTTCAACTTGTTGTATGTTCCCCTTGGAAACCTTTCTTTCCTTAAATGTTCTAGAACAAGATCCCCAACTTCGAACTGAAGTTGTCTCCGATGCTGATCTGCTCTACGCTTGTACTCCTGATTGGAATCTATCAATCGTTGCTTCACCTTACTCTGAAGTTCTTTCATCGCCTCAGTGAATTCTTCTGCGCTCGCACTGCGAGTCGTAGCCTATTCTGGCTCCCTGAGTTCAGATACTCCCCTCGGTTGTGTCCCATACACAATCTGAAATTGACTTTTGCCTGTACTCTGATTCACAAAATCATTGTATGCAAACTCTGCCTGTGGCAATATGTTGTCCCATCTGCCATGGTGCTCTGTCACCAAGCTCCTCAGCAAGTCTCCCAAACTCCTATTGACCACTTATGTTTGTCCGTCTGTCTGCGGATGATAAGCTGAACTAAACGCCAAGTTAGTTCCTAGCTTCTTCCATAGCATCCTCCAAAAATGACCGATGAATTTTGTATCCCTGTCCAAGACTATGCTTCTCGGCAATCTGTGAAGTCTAACAACCTCTTTGAAAAATAAGTTTGTGATGTGGGTCGCATCGCTGGTCTTATGACATGGAATAAAATGTGTCGTATTTGAAAACCTATCCACCACCACAAATATGGAATCAACCCCTCTCTGCGTCCTCAAAAAAACCAATACAAAATCCATGCTAATCGCTTCCCATGGCCTTTCCGGTACGGGTAATGGCTGATAAAAACCTGCATTCTACTTCCGGCCCTTCGAATGATGACAAATTCGACACCTTTCAACAAACATTTTAACATCTGCTCGCACGCCTGGCCAAAAATATGATTCACTCATTTTTGCGAATGTTTTGTCGTGGACAAAATGATCTGCTAAACCTCCACTATGCTTTTCCTTTAGCAGATTCTCCCTCATGGAGCAATTCAGAATGCATAATTGATTTCCTCTAAAAAATAATCCCTCCTATATCATATAATCTATCCATGGGCTCCTATCCCTGAGAACGATATTCTCAGCTTCTTCATATGCTTCTTCGAAGTCTGCATCTCCGGCATACATGTCCTTCAGATTCTCAAAACCCAATGTTTTGACTCTGAATTCCTGCAGCAACAAACATTTCCTGCTCAAAGCATCAACCACTTTGTTAGCAGTTTCTGAAATATGTTTGATCACAAACATGAAATTCTGCATATACTCTACCCATTTTCCATGCTTCTGATTCAACTTCTCCTGTTGACTCACAAACTGCAATGCATGATTATCACTGTACAATACAAATTCCTTTGGAACCAAGTAATGCCTCCACTTCTTTAATGCCTGTATGATGGCATAAAACTCTTTATCATACATGGAGTATTTCAGCTTTGTGTCATCCAGCTTCTCACTGAAATATGCAACTGGTCTATCCTCCTGACTCAAGACCACTCCTATGGCATACCCGCTTGCATCACATTTCACCTGAAATGTCTTCTGAAAGTCTGACAACACTAACACTGGTTTCTCTGTGATATTCCGCTTCAACAAGTTGAAGCTCTTCTCAACCTCTACTGTCCAATGAAAAGCCTTGTGCCACTTCTTCACTGTGTCCATCATTGCTGCGCTAATTCCACTGAAATTCCTAATGAATTTTCGGTAGAAACTAGCCAACCCATGGAAACTTCTCACCTCGAAAACATTTCTCGATGATGGCCAATTCTTGATCACTTCCACTTTCTCTGGATCCATCTTCAATTCATTTGCCAAAATAACAAAACCCAAATAAATGAGCCCTGTCTGCATAAATGAGGACTTCTTCATATTAATCAACAGCTTTTCCTGCTATAGCTTCATCATCACAATGGCCAAATGTTTCAAATGATCAACCTTAGTCTTGCTGAAAATCAATATATCATCTAGATATACGACAACAAATTTCCCGATGAATTCCCGCAGGACTTCATTCATCAGTCTCATGAATGTGATCAACGTGTTTGTCAAACCAAATGGCATGACCAGCCATTCATACAAACCCTTGTTTATTTTGAATGTTGTCTTCCATTCATCACCTTCCCTCATGCGAATCTGGTGATATCCACTCTTAAGATCAATCTTCGAAAAGTAATTTGCCCCACTCAGGCAATCCATTAGATCATCCATTCTCGGCAGTGGAAATCTGTACCTGATGGTAATTTTGTTGATCTCCCTAGAATCAGTGCACATTCTCCAACCTCCATCCTTCTTCAGACTAAGAACTGTTGGAACAACACACGAACTTAGACTCTCCCTGACCAGTCCTTTATCCAGCAGCTCCTGTACCTGCCTTTTGACCTCCTCATTCTCTTGTGGCGTCAATCTGTATGCTGCTTTATTCGACAAACTTGCTCCAAGTATGAGATCAATGTGATGGCTCACGCTCCTCATCGGTGACAACGAATGAGGTAATTCATCCACGATGATGTCAGCAAACTCTCCCAGCAGTTCCTAAATCTCATCTGGCAATTCGTCCACTCTTGTTCTAGTCAGGACAATTCTCGGTTTCCTGACCACAAAGAATTGTGGATCTTCTTTCTTCTCCATCTCTGTGAGAAGCTCCTTCCCACTCATGAGAAGTATGGTGTTGCTTACTTCCGACTTCACCTCCTTATCCTTTATCGGAAGCAGTCTGTGTGTCCTGCCATCCTTCTCTAAGGTGTATGTGTTCATCCTCCCGTCATGAACCACATTTCAGTCATATTGCCATTGTCTACCTAGCAATACATGACAGACATCCATGGGAATGACATCACAGAAGATCTTATCCTTATATTCACCCATCTTGAATTCAACTAAACATTATTTAGTGACACTCACCTGATGTCCCTTCTGTAGCCATGAAACCTTGTATGGATTCGGGTGATCAGTCGTTCCCAGCTCTAGCTTCTCCACCATCTCGGTTGAAACGATATTGTCGGTGCTTCCACTGTCCACAATAACCTTGCATTTCCAACCCTTGGTTTTGCATGTGGTTCTAAAATTTTTGGTCCTTTGAGTTGTGTCCTCCACCTCCTTCTCGGGTGTTAAGAGAACTTTATGCATCGTCAGTGAGTTCCCACTTCCAATGTCTTCATTCTCAACATCATGCCTCTGCACCTCAGTGATGTGAGCTTCTCCTCCATCTTTCTTCTTCTCTGGACACTCAAATGACTTGTGCCCATTCTGTCCACATGTAAACCATGTGATTACTCCTCCTCGGCCTCTTCCTCTACCTCTGGTACGAGGAATGGTGTTTGCATCAACATAATCTCCTTGCTGATCATTTCGCTGTCCTCTCTGTTCGACTTGTGGCTGTCCTGGATGTGAGGCTCCACCTCTCTCAATCTTACCTTGAGGTTTCTTCCATTCCTCCTTGGGCTTATGATATTTCTCCTAGGCAACTGCCTTGCCTCTGGGATGACTTCTGCCTCGCCCCCACTGACCTTGCTTACGGCTCAGTTTCTCTTCAGATTTCAGAGCCAATTGGTAAGCATATTCCACCGTTCGGATGGTTAGCATGCTTAACTCATCCTGAATGTCATACCTCAGACCATTTAGGTATCTAGCAACCTTCTCATCATCGCTCTCCCGATGACCTGCTCTGATGTTTAGCTTGTAAAACTCTTCAGTGTATTCCTTCAGCGTCACCAACTTCTGCCTCAGGATCTGCATTCACCTGAACAGTGTGATCTGGTAGTCCCTTGGGATGAATTTTTCTTTCAGCTTAGCAATCATTCGATCCCAGCTTTTGATCTTTTGCTTGCCTTTGGAACGTCTATCTACTTGTAGTTCGTCCCACCACAATGTTGTATGTCCTTTCAATTTAGTGACAGCATGCCTTACCTTTTTATCCTCTTCGATATCCTCATAATCGAAGTAGGTGTCAAGAGCCCTGATCCAATCCAACAACTCTTCTGCATCCAGGCTTCCTTCGTAGAATGGAATGTCCATTTTTGTCTTGGAACTCATCCTAGCGATATCTTTAATCAATCACTCAGTTGATGCATCCTCTACTATGACCTCTTCTTCATGTCTAGCTTCCTCTTCAACTTCAGAATTGCTAAGATCCCCTGCAACAACTCCACGTCTCTGCATTGTCTCCATCTCTTCAAGTCTCGCTCAGAGAAATCTCATCTACCGCTCCATTTCTGGATTTCCTACTGGCCTAGCTCTTCTTCATGCATCCCTGTCTTCTGGACCAGGTGATTGCCTTTCTCTCCTGGGAAGCATGATAAATCCTGTCTCTCTCTGCTACAAAAATAGAGAATTCTTCTCCCGCTCTGATACCACTTGGTAGCAACCACGCTCACTCGGAGCACAATCACACTCACCAGGACCTTCTCTTCTCTATCGGCCCGAAGAACGTCAAGTGTTCTTCCACCCCTTATCGGGGATCTTCCTTACCCATAGTTCTTTCCACGCGACCCTCCTTGTTTGGTCTATCGGAGGATCGGAACTTCGCGGCTCGCGAGTTCACTGTCTATCCTTTGGGTTCTCGAACCCCCGAGACCTGATGCGCTGATAAACACAGACTTCTACCTCCGTTGTTGGAACTTTTCTTTATCGTGTTCTCACTGTTCATGACACTAAGCTCTCGTGGTTAAACCACCCGAGATCCGATGCACCGAGATGCCGACAACTCACGATCTCTCTCCCTCGCGACTTCGTCACTCGTGCGGCTAAATGACTCCTGCCTTGACTCCCAGTGCTCGAAAAGACAAAACTCTGATACTCCACATCACCTACTACGTCACCCTGCTGTGGCCCACACTATCCACGCAATCCTCAGGACTTCGCTTCTCACCCTATCGCGATTCCCGCAGCCAAATCTTCCGCTCCTTTCTCGCGATGGCCCGATAGCCGATCTCACGACGGATCCAACGGCCCGATGTGTTCTGAGCCTCGAATCTCTTCACTCTTATGCCATAGCTTTCTCTCACACTGAAAGACTCCATGAACTCTGGATTTCATGCAATCCCCTTGAGGAAATTCGACCGTCTAATTCTTCCAACTGAGCTTTGCAAAATGACGAGACGTTCTTTCGTAGAACTCGTCACTCTCCTCACAAACCTGCAACTTTCCCAGCAAGTCTTCCAAGAACGACTTATAAATATCCTCCCTCGATGAACTCTAAGGTCTATCCTTCCTGAGATTTGACGACTTTAATTCCCTTAGGAAGAATTTCCTGCATGCACTCCTTGCGGAAAATCTTCAAAACACGCTAAGTGTTGAATTCTTCAATCCTGTGCACTCCTGCAGCAGAAATCCTTTGATTCCTTTCCTCAGAATCGCAACTCTGAGTCTTTGTCTAGCTTGTGCACATCTTGCACTGCTCTGTGCCAACTCTGCACTCTGAGAACTTAGAAAAAAAGTTTCCTCTATCTGAACCCTGTAGTCACGCACTTCTTGCGAACAATTCAACTGCACTCCTTGTAGGAATTCTCTGGTTCAAGATAGAGAAACAATTGAAACTAACTCTTGGTTCTCATAGACTTCATATCAACCATGAAATCACATACATAGCATATAAAAGCAAATGTATGACAAGAAGAAAATAACCATGAGCATAACATCAATACACAGAGAAACAACACATAACCAAGAGATTGAATCAAAGTTTTTTCTATTAATTCAATGCCTGTACATGGGTGCTCTTCATACAATTCTCTGCTTGCTCTTTTGCTCTGCTTGCTTCAATTACTCCGAATAATCCATAATAATGTTACAATGTACAAAGGAGGGTGTCTATATCCGTTTTCCCTCTCGAACTCTAAAGCTATCAAATCTACAATTTATTTCTATCTACCAGCATTAACTAAAGTAAATGCCTCATCTACCTAAGGACGAGAGCTATCCACTCAAGGTCCATTTACAATGTACAAAGTGCGCTTCATTAAATCCACACATTAATGTTTGGCGCAACAATATCAAAGCATTCTCAAAATTTGTGTTGGTACTGTCCAACTATATCTCGCTTGATGCGCTGGCTCGCTTGATGTGTTGTCGATGCTCCTGCATCACCCTGTCTACTATTCATATAACCTGGGAGTCTCCAAGCCTAATGGATTAGAACAATACCTGCTCTAATGCAGAGTCATCTTCCTCTTTGTCGATATATACATCTTCCCTTTCATTCTCTCTATGAATTTTTTCATCATCATGAGTTTTGACATATTATTCATTCTCCACTTGAATCTCGACACTTTCCTCTTTTCCTGTAAATTCATCATGTTCTTATGGTGCCTCAAATCCTGAAAGTATGATTCCTTGGACCTATTCTTCATTTAACCGCTCCTCTTTTTTTTTCTCTTCTTCTCCAAACCTTATGTTGTCCCATATCAACATTTTCTTTCATGGGAGACCTAATCATGCTTATGCAATTTCGAGTTGTGTGTCCATGGTTGTGGAATTTGTGACATTCAATATTTTTTGGAGCCACATAAGAATGTCTTTCCTGATCATTTCTTTCACAACCCCTACAATCTGCAACCTTATGTCCAAAGTTAGTACAATAAAAATAATGACCATAAAATAAATTTACATGTCTAGAAGTAAATGATTTTCCTTGTGGTGTAGTCCTTCTGTAATTCTGCCTTGATTATAAAGATCTTCTCTTTGGTTAATTATTTCATATTGATTTAATATTCCTTACTTATTGAATGTAGATATTTAATCTTCCTTTCTTCTTGAATGTAGAGGTTCATTTGTATTCATTTCTTTATGATTCATGTTGACCATGATTCCTTCCTTTGAGAACTTTTCCATAACTCTTTTTTTATGCTTCTTTCGTCATGGAGCTTGAACCTTTCTTAGTCTGCATTTGGTTGTATCCTAGTCCAAACCTATCATAGTATGGCCTTTGATTGTTGATGATCTTATCCAATTTCTTGGTGCTATCTTGCTACATGGCCTTCTTCTAAAGATATTTTCTTAGAGTGATTTCTTATTCTTCCAACCTGTCAATCATATTCTCCTTCTCTGATAGCTGACTTCTGAGTATTTCTTTAATCCTTTTGTCCTCTTCTACCTAGACTTTCAACTTTGTAATTACCTAGTTGACTTCCTCTGAGTTGGGATTCTCAAATTCATTTAGTTATTTCTTGAGTAACTTTTTTTTCTTTCCTTAGTTCTTCTAAGACACTAATTAATTTTTCTTTGAGATTGAATTTTCCTTCTTCTTCTAAACTATCATAGTTTCTTGTTTTACTTTCCTTATCCATAAATATTACATTTTCTGAATCACTTTCAGTTTCATCATCTTCACTCAATGAGGAACTGTCTTTTCTTGAGTAGATATTTTTCTTGAAGGCTTTCCTTTTGTTTTACAAGTTTCCCTTTTGATGTCTCTTTTCTTTCTTGGGATCTTCCTCTTCATCACTATCTGAATTTATGGCATACAGACACTTATTTTCAAAATGACCAATTTTACCGCAATTAAAACATTTCTTTTTTTTTTGTTTGTTAATTTGTGCAGTACCTGCAATTAACCT
>SNQJ01S0149554.1:32220-45229 GCA_010110895.2 Picea sitchensis | reverse complement strand
TTGGATCCAACCCCTTTGGGCGCAATTAAAACATTTCAACAGAATCTTACTTTTATATTTAATTGTTCCCTTTTGCAACTTTCTTATGATGTTTTCCATTTATTCATATTTTTCTTAATCATCGTTGCAGCTACATTCTAACTTTGGATTTTTATTTCTCTTTTTCTTTGTCTTCTTTGATGCTTTGAGTGTTGCTTCCTTTGTAAATGGATTTTCCTATTTTGTTCTCATTTCATATGCTGTGAATATTCCAAATAGATCATCCATGATTATTGAATCCATATTTGTTCTTTAATTTAGAGTTGATATCTTAGGATCTAATATCATTGGAAGAGATCTCAATAATTTTTGAACAATTATAGATTCATCAACTTCTTCTCCCAGTCCTTTAATTGTATTCACTGTTTCATCAACTCGTAAAAAGTAAGCTGCAATATTTTCTTCTTCGTTCATCTTCAGCTGTTTAAATTGGCCTATGTAAGTTTGAAGCTTTGTTTCCTTGAATTTGGCATATCCTTCATAAAAATTCTAAAGTTTTTCCCATATCTCCTTTGTGGAGTTACAATGCATAACTTTGACATATACTAAAAAGGCCAAACCATTCAAGATGGTATTTTTGTCTTTTGAATTATTTTCTTCAAGTTGCTTTCCATTTTTATCGGTTGGACGAATCGTCGTTTCTCTGTATCCATCTACCATTGATCGCCAAACATCAAATCCATGTGTGTGTACATAGGTTTTCATCCTTCTTATCTAGAATGCATAGTTCCTTCCATCAATATGTGCTATTCCCTTTTTATACATATCATTTCTCTTAATTACCTACCTTCTAGTGCTTAAACTATTTCCTAAAGGAACCTTGATCTGATATCAATTGTTGGATTACTGAGAGGGGGGTGAATCAGGAATGAGTAATTTATACCACTTATTAATACTTTTAACCAAAATGTGTATTCCTTTAACTTATTCAAAAATGTTCATCAGTTCATGAGTAATACATTATTACATCATATAAAATTAGCATCCATTAGGGAATAATAAACAATAATAGACACATCCACACAATGCACAGTACACCATTATTTTACGTGGAAACCCAATGTGATAGAAAACCACAAAATGGTTTTCTTATATTTATTTAAGAAATACATTCAAGGAATCCCCAACTTCCAATTATCTGGCTCCAACCAGAAGGAGGCTCCAACCCCCTTATTCTCAGGCTCCAACCTGAAGGAATCTCCAACTCCCTAGTTCCCCGACATCAACTGGAAGGAGGCTACAACCCACTTCCTTGCCCCATACAACCACCCTAAAATATAAGTGTCAAATAAATGATGAAACCACTGCCACATTTTCACTATGAGATATATCACTATAGACCTGTACCAATCTATGCTAATAACCTGTCACAACCTATACCAACAACTTGTACCAATCTGTACAAATAACCAGTAATCAACCTGTACCAATAACCTATACCAACATATACCAAATACACCAACAACATGTACAAATACTCTCCTCAATATATCAGATATGATAACATAGATCTCATACCCAATAACACAATAATATCACTCAACTAATCATGTACATCAACAACTAGTACAATCTATAGCATCACAAGTGCATCAACCATGCACAACACAATACCTCACAACCATCACCAGTACGGATATATATATTCCACATCAACCATAAAACATGTTCCAACATCACTACAAATATGTCCAACAATATTACCAACAAGTGCCTCTAACAATGTATCAAGCATGTTCAAATCATGTATCAATAACAAGCCAATTTATACCTTATCAAGATGTACCAACATCACCATAACATACACCTCATGTATATGCCAACTCCTAAACTAAGTATATCATCCATGAACTCAACATATACCTCAACCATATACCAAAACATACATCAAGACAACCAACAAGAGTCCTCTAACAATACATCACAAATCCATTATACAAATACAATAAACCCTTACATAAAACAATGTGTCAACCCTCACTGTTATGTAGCCTCAAGCATGTACCATGTCATGACCAAATGTAACCATCAAAACATGAATATAAACATACATGTAACTCTGTAATAGACTTAGTGTATGTGATCACAGACCTGCAAACCTTCCTTAACTTCAACAAGAGACTAGCATTTTCATCAAACTTTACTTTAGTCTCACATGACTAATTTTAGATTAGTCAACAACCCTAACTTGCAACAAGAATAACTATGTACCTATAATTCCTAAAGATATAAAAATTATACACAATATTGGTCAGTGTCTTCTTTGCAAATCCTCTAGGTTTCACTACATGGAACATCCCAAAAGAAGGATTTATAGAAAAAATGACAAACCTTGCTGAATTTCGGCTTATTCTAGAGAGAGAACTTGTAGAGCATTCCAAGCGCGGAATATTTTATGTATGGATATGAAAATGGTATACAACATACTATAGAATGTACTCAAACAAATTCATTTTTTCCCATTGAATTTGGATATGTTATGAAGACGTTATGATGTTTTTACCCCGAACACATGTTTTAGTCTAGTTTTAGGACTAGCCACAAACCTTATCTTCTATAGAGTCTAGCTACCAAAATACAACGAGCCACAAGAGGAAATTTTTATCACAGTTACTTGGATATGTTGTCTCACCAACCTACATATTTCACTATTTGAATCACTCTAGAAAAAATATTATTGCGAAAATGGTGAGATGACCTATAAATAACATACCTTAGAAAGCATCATCAAAAGACTTTATCCTCCCTTAAATTTATTCCTTATTTACTTCACCTTCCCTCTAAAATTAGCCTTATATATCCTTTGGTTACCTCAGTCACTTGTACATATTCAATATGATCAAATGGGTGCTACTTGGAGACCCTTGATCTCTTATTTATACTCTCCAAGTAGCTTCCTCTAGAAGTATCAACTTTTGTCCACTTAGCCACTTTGTCCACTTTTTCCACTTAGCCACTTTGTCCACTTAACCACTTTGTCAAATTTATTATTTAATTAATTTCTCCTTGCAATCACATTGACTAGGAATATTCTTGAAGACATTCTATAATAATTGACTTCTTGTTAACCTTCTAGGGGCTTCTCGAATACTCTTGGGGGTCCTCCAACTTCACAAGGCCATATCTCACTAAATGTGAGGAACCACATGGCATTCCACATATCAACGGAAATGACATGATGTGTATTATCCATCTAGAATAGTATTACTTTCATATTCATTGATCTTCATGTATTTATACCTCAAACAATCTATGTTCCCTTACCCATACCTTTTCATTAATGGAATTCTCTACTAGACTTCTCCAAGGGTTCTCATTAATATCTAAGGGTTGACATCAATCTACAATATAACTCTCCAAGGGTTGACATCAATGAAAACCAACAATACAAACCAACTATCCATCAACCTAAGCCAATTGTATGACAAGCCATTGCTTCCTAAGGGGTGAGGAATTATCTAGGTGGATATTGGTGGCCACCCATCTATTTCACTAGCTCTAAGAACAATTTCCATTTTGGCGGTGTTTTTACATTTTTTCGGGTCCAAAACTTCCAGAGTCGTTTTAAGGCTATAAATGACGTTTTTTGGGCTCGACAGTTCCAAGTATGTAGCGATAGGCAGACACTATGCCAAAAAAAATATGTACTCCTAGGATATACCTTTCCAATGATGTATCAAGCACACCAAACACAAATCGTATGCAATTTACACCCTTAGGAAGTTGAGGTATCAACTTCCCCCATCGGGGCCCACAAGTTGTTAAGTACCAAAGACCTGAATACAAAATACCACAATAGTACCAAATATATCTGAATACAATCACTACACAAGATATATGGAACAATATAGAAAACAACCACTTTATTATAAGAAAACCCTTGATGTAGGACAACACCATACAATGGATCATATTATGGAAGGGATCATGTCTTGTTCACTTGTCGCTTCGAGGGGGATTCCTCCTATTGATCTACCTCTCCAAATACAATAATTATCTTCATATCTCATTGCATTGCATGAACCCCTTTATATAGTGCAACCAACTACCTAAGAACATTCTAGTGGAGGAACATTCTAGAAGCATAAGTCCTCTTACATTTATTATATCTAGCTAATTACCATAATGGGACTTATTTAATACTATAGTGGACCTAATCCACCTTACGTTGAATGACTTCCACTATGGGCCCTCCGGCCCCCCCACTACCTCTTCAGCTACCTAACATTCCATCCCCCTTATGAAATCATTGTCCTCAATGCTTGGTGTACAATCATATATCAGGGTCCCATGGATAAGTGTGGACCATAGTGATGAAGTAGACTAGAGAACCAGGGTCCCATTGAGAAATGAAAGCCACCATGCTGAAGTAGTCCAACCACCATTGTAAACCAGGGTCCCATTTCCAAGTTTTCATGTGAACTCCATGCGAAAGATATCGACACCCAATAACCAACTGAAAATGATGCTCTAAATACTGGCATCTATCATGTGGATATAAATAAGAATATCCATCCACATAGTGGGAAAGGGTCAAAGATGAATCTGGAAGGAACAATACCATTGTATAATATGTCAGTTGGACATTGGTAATCATATCCAGCTCCTAATTTGTTGCATTGATGTTCTCTACATAAGGTGGAGTAGAGTCATCAAATAAAATGTGAAGGTGGTTGTCATCCAAAAACTGACAATTATCCATAGACCAATCATCATAATCGGCCTCAAAATCATACCAATCATATACTTCTTGATTATATTCATCCCTGAGATCTGTTATAAGATATCTCTCTTGAATGCAATCCAAGGTCCTTTGAATATCATGAAAAATATCCATAATAAATTGTTGACCCTCGTGAAAATGTTGCTCAATGGCTTCAATCTTTTGTAGAATGTCCATGTGAGGATTTGATATCCAATATCCATGGGAAACAAAACATATAATATATCAAAAGAAATATCTTAAAATTTTTCATCCAATGATATTGATCTGATATCAATCCTAACAAATTGTGAAAAGTTATGAACTCTACAGTGTCGTTTTCGTCACGAAAACCCCCCAAAAATGGTTGATTTTAAATCAGTGATATCTTTACTTCCGGAGCTCCGATTTGGGTGATGTTTTTTTTTTAAATCAACTATTTTTTAAAGAGGAACTCATATATGTAAAAACATTTAGCAATTTTGTCCTCCGGGTGATACATAAATAAAAAAATCACGTCACCGTCCGTGGAAAAAGCCCTGAAACTTTGCATATTTTAAAATGTCTATATCTTGACTTCTCGGACTTTGTTTGGAAGATTTTTTTTTCTAAGTTAGGTTTTTTCCTAAGATGAACTCAGATATACAACCTGTTTCTACAAATTTTGAATAGAAATATACAAAAAGTTTCTAGAATTTCATGGCCCTCTTTTTCTTCTCCGAAAATAAATCTTCAAAATTAAAAAATAAAAAAAAATTCCCACACTTCTTGGCAAGGAAAGTTCTCTGCTACCACTTGTTAAGTACCAAAGACCTAAATACAAAATACCACAATAGTACCAAAGATATATTAATACAATAACCACACAAGATATATGAAACAATATAGAAAACTACCACTTGATTGTAAGAAAACCCTTGAGGTAGGGCAACACCATACAATGGATCCTATTATGGAAGGAATCATCTCCTATTCACTTTCCTCTTCAAGGGGGATTCCTCCTATTGGGATATTGCTCCAAATACAATAATTCTCTTCATATATCATTACATTGCATGAACCCCTTTACATAGTGCAACCAACCACCTAAGCACATTCTAGAGGAAGAACCTTATAGAATCAAAAGTCCTCTTACATTTATTATATCTAATTAACTATCATAATGGGCCTTATTTAATACTATAGTGGACCTAGTCCACTTTACCTTTTATGGCCTATACTATGGGCCCTCTGGGCCCCCCATTACCTTTCCAACTACCTAACACAAAACTTTTGACGTTTCATCTCCGAGGGTTAGGGTTTTGGTTGTTTATGGTTTTCTCATTTATATTTTATGTTAAAAATTCCTTTCGAGCCTCATTGTACTCATATTCTTGTGAATGAGCATAGCTATCACATATCTTCTCAAAGATAAACTGCCACCATTTGAGCAATTTCTTTTTAGTATGCATTTTTGTAGTGTCAATTGGTTTTATTTATTAACATAAGTCAATTTTTATTGTATCTTTGTGTGTTTATTTGCTATACATATGTATTTCATTTTGTTCCATTTATAAATCCATATCATTTTCGAGTGGAACTAGTATGCATCCTGGACTGGAAAGTCAAAGTGCTCCAAAACAAAGACATAGGAATAGTAAAGGTTCAATGGACCTGATATGGTACTGAAGATGCAACATGGGAGCATGAATAAACCATGAGGGAGGAAAACCCACAATTTTTTTCCAATTTTGAAGAAAATAAAAGCTTAAAATACAAGACTCCATTTTTGGGTAGCTAGTTATTGGAACAACATTTTTGAAATTTTTGGTTTCCTGTGTTGATAGCCCTAATAAAATAATGGTGCATCCCAATGGACTGAAGGTAGTGAAGGGGGCACATTCATTTGGTAAACAAGTTGAGAAGAACAAGATATTATGGTTGGATGTTGTTGGAGGGTAAACATTACAAAATTTTCTTTATTTCTAAGTATTGTGATGTAAATTTGTATATTTTTTTTAGCATGGTGTGGTCCATCGAGGATGATTCACAACTATAGGGGAGGGAGAATGTAACATCCCCACTACAATCCTCATTTTAATTAACAGATAATGTAGATATAAATGTGGTTATGGCTAAGTAATGTAATATGAGAAATGTATCTTCTGAATTGTAAATAAATTTAATGTAATACAAGTTGGTCGGATATGGATAGATATGGGGGTTGAATGATCCACAAGAGAGGGGAATACTTAATGAGTTTTCAAGAGAAATCCAAAGGGAAATAATTTATGATTATTAATTCAAACCCACATTTCTAAATTTTATTATCATTTGGGGAAACTTCTATTGTTGGTTGAGTACATGAGAGTGCAATCATTGAATACCTGTCATAGGGTGGGTGTGAGAATCACATCCCATAGTTATTGGAGAGCATGGGGCTAAATTACAATCAACATTGGGCATAGTGAGCAGCCAATTGTCTTGGAAAAAGAGAGGGAATTTGTATGGGTATTAACAAGAAATGTTTACATGAACAACAAGATACAATAGGGGAGAGGATCTTAGGAGTTGGAACAACAAGGATGGGATAATTCTAGAGCATGATGGAGCATTTTGGAGCATATATTGGAGCTGGAAATTGAAGAGCCATGTTTTAATGCCCGAAGAGTGAACTCTTGGGTGAGTTGCACTAGAACAACAAACAATTGTTGTTGTTTTTGCTAGTGCTTTTCCTGGCAGAGAATTCCCTTGAGTTCCTAGAAGAGAGATTCCTAGCTATCTAAGCCAGAGAGACCCTAATAAATGAATTCTACACCCAATGGACTGAGAGAAGTGAAGGGTACATTCTTTGGGTTGGCAAGGTCAAGAGGAAGAGAGCTGGAGGAATTTCTAGATAGATGTGGGAGAAAACTAGTGGGTTGTGTGATATTGAGTCGTGGGAGACTATGAGAGGCACCCTTCTTTTGTGGATTCCTAGCCCCAACTTGGGGGTGACTTGTTGTTGAGATTTGGAAAAAAAATTCTATGGTTGGGTGTAAATTCCTTCCCATACAGTTGGTTGCACAAACTCTCTTTTAGAGATAAGTGCCTATTTATTTTGTTGAAGTATTTATGAATTCATGGTTGTGGATTTACTCTATGAATGAGAATGGTTTTATATTTTGTTATAGATGTTTTATCAGTTGTATTCATGCTCATTTATAATGTTGTAGTTGCATTTAATTATGGGTATTATAATTTATTTGAATATGTGTTTAAATTGTAGTTGGTAAGCCACAGGAATTGACTAAAAAAGAAAAAAAATGTTTTTATGTGTATTTCCACATAGTAATGTTCTCTTGTGGAGTTGGGGAACGTTACATCAAGAAACTAAGAATTATCAAGGATTTATTCTTTGATACCGGTATGATTTTTAACATTGAGAAAATGAAGGTTATGATAATTAAATCTAAAAATATCAGTTATGTTAATTTCATGTATGACAACAATAGCTTGGAGGAAGTGACTTCATACAATTCTCTCATAATCGATCTTCATCACAAGCTTAACCATAACTATATAATTGACAAAATGATAAATGGAGGGTGGAAAACTTATCATGGACTTGAAAATAGTGATAAATCAACAGAGATTTGTCTATGGGATAAAAAGAAACTCCTCTTTGAGACTCTCTCCCTTCTTGTTATCTTATACAATTGTGATTTTTTTGGATGAAACATATCTAAAGAATCATGGAGAAAGATATAGCAAGTACATAAGTGTTTTATAAGTTATACTCTCAAAATTAAAGGTAATACATCTTATCATATCCTCCTCATTAAAGTGAGGCCTTTCCCTCATTGAGAGAATGTCTATGACTAGGTATCTAATGTGCAATAATAATATAAACAATATGGAAGACAAGAGGCTTCCTAAGATTGATTCAAACTCTAGTCAAAACCACCCACGATTAAAGAAGGTTTGGCATAAAGATGCCAAATCATGGCTAAATCTGTAGTGTAGCTAGAGGAATAATATGGGGTACCTAGGGAGGTACCCAAGAGGAATAATAATAGATAAGTATTGTTATGTATACATGTCACTTTTAATAAATAAGGCCTAGTGTGAATGCAATAAAAGTAATAGGGCTTACTAAAAGGTTTTTTTTCTAAGAGATTCCTTCTCTGGAATGTTCTTAGGTGGTTGGTAGCACTATATAAAGGGGTTCAAGCAATGTAATGGGGAAGTCAAGAAGTATTTTATTTGGAGTCGTAACTCATTAGGATGTTTCCCCCTCAAAACGGGAAGCGAACAAGAGTGGATCCTTTATGTACTATGATTTATTGTTTGGTGTTCTTCTACCCTAAGGGTTTGATAATAATAAAGTTGGATTTGTTCTATATTGTTCTCTAAATCTATTTTTTTTTTTTGTATTTAGGTCTTTGGTACATAAAAATACTTATCTACTAGTATTCCTCTTGGGTACATCCCAAAATACCCCATGTTATTCCCCTAGCGACACTACAAAATCATTGGGGAATCAAGGAAGAGGTCAATTTACATAATAAAAATAATATTAAATATATTATTACATGTATATTTAAGGAGAAATTGTGGTAGGATAAAGAAATAGAGGATAAAAGAAAAATAAGATACTATAAGGAGGTGATCAAAACTAATTTAGAAGATCAAAAGTATCTTTCTATTTTGACTAGTATAAAGAAAAAAATCAACATTGTCAAATTAAGATGATATAAGGAGGTGATCAACCCTAATTTATAAGATCAAAAGTATCTTTATGTTTTGACTAGTATAAAGAAGAAAATAAACATTGCAAAAATAAGAACAAACTCTCATGTGCTCCAAAGTGTAACAGGTTGTTGGAGAATTCCTAAATGTCATGGGTTGAAATAATTTGTCATCTTTGTGACACTAAGAGGGTTGAAGATCAAAACATGTTCTGCATACATCCACATTGAATCATAATTTCAAAATGTTTGTTACAATAAGGACCTTCCTAACCTTTTAACACACCACAACTATGGTGATGTTGATTTAGGAATGCTTCTCATAAAGTATTTTGAACACAAAAATAAAATTCTAACGAAAGCCAAGTAATTCCTTACATTTCTTAAGGTCAATAAACCAAATTTGGTCTCAATAGACATTAACCATAGTCATCATAATATTTCCACTCCTACCAAATATCTCTCAATATTAATCCATTAACCTGTTTCTGTGTATTCATGATTATGATGCAATTACCAATTCCTTTGCACTATTAAAAAAATAAAAATTTTTGTTCTGACTCTCTTCAATTTGGATTTTACAATTTTTATAATAAAAAAATGATTGAAGCAAAAAGACACTTCTATATAGTAAGAAATTTGGAAACCCGAAAACCAACCTTCAAGGAGATCTCCTCCAATGTCTCGTGTGCCCTATCACTAATGTGTTTCGTTGGCTACTATATTTTCTAAGAAGGGGAACTCAAACTCAAGTCATTTCAATAATGGGTAAATTGTTCCATTTCCTATTACCATGTTGCAATTTACCGTTTTTTCCGTGGAGTACGGAAAGGGTGGAGAATGATCCTTAATATTTCATTGGATGAGAATTCCTCGTTGTCCCTATAATAATTTAGAGAAAGATATTTATAGTTTGAAAAATGAAGGTAATATCCTCCTACTGGGAGACTTTAATGCTAGGACTGCAACTAAACAAGCTACTCTTTTAAGCACTAATTCCAACCACAATCATTTATGGCTAGAAGAGGACCTTTTTTTATCTAATAGCTACAAAAGAAGCTTTGAAGACCTAATTGAGAATTTGTTTGGTACTAAGTTGGTGAATCTCTACAACTCTCAAGACCTAATAATTTGCAATGGAGTAATGAAGTGACCAAAATCCAACTAGATGACTTGTATTCATGGGCTAGGTAGTAGTGTCATATATTATGTAGTATATGATATCCCCATTTCCAACCAAATAGAAACTTTTGACCTTCTAAATGACCATGAACTTGAATCTGATCATAAACCTTTAACCCTAACTCTAAACTTTTCCATGCACATGAGCACCATTGAAGCGAATTCTGATAATCAAGGTAATTGTGCTTTGACAAAAGTAAGGTTGACCTTTTCTTAAAGGATTTAAATAGTAAATTACATCTCATAACTTATAAGGACAACATTGAAGAACTCTATCATAATTTTACAACTACCATTTCCACTTCTATTAACAAGTTCTCTTTTGAGGTGTTCTATAAAAGAATAATAGAACAACCAACCCTTGGTATAATAAAGAATGTAAAATTTCTAGGAAAGTCATTAGGGATTCTTTAATGAGTCCTTAAAACTCGATAAGATCAATACATACAAATCCGTAATTAAAAGGGAAAAAAAGGTACTATATCAATAAAAGGAAAGAGAATCTTTCACAAGTATCTAAGCTAGATCCTAAGAAGTTTTGGAGCCAAATTCTAAACCACAATACTAAGGAAAATAATATCATTCCCTTAAGGGATTGTAATTCCTACCTTAAAAGACTTTACGATTTCCAGAATGCCATGGAAACCATTCCTATTGCCCCTACAGACAATGAATCTTTTTCTTTAGATGACATAGAGTTCGAGGTTAAGAAGCTTTCAAATGGAAAAGCTAAGGACATTGAAGGCTACCAAGATTAAATTTTTAAAATCGGAAGGCCTATTCTTATGTGTCACATACACAAGCTCCTCAATTTAGCATTCAAACAGGGCTTCCCTAAACCTTGGACGCAAAGCCTCATTCTTCCTATTTTTAAAAATTGGGATACAAACATTCCCTCTAATTATAGGACCATTATGACTAGCTTGATTTTAGCCAAGATTTATGGAATTATTTTGGAAAAGAAGATTAGCCTTTGGCTAGAAAGTCACGGTAAAAGAACTAAAGGTCAAACTAGATTTAGGAGATACCATTCAACTGTGGGCCATCTTTTTATCTTTAGGATCATTGCAGACAAGTTATGCAATACTAAAACCAATCTTTTTTGTTTTTTTGTTGACTTTAGAAAATATTTTGACATGGCTCTTGTTAGGACCACACAATGTACCTTTTTGCCTATACTTTTTGCCACCATTATACTCTTGATCACCTACATTTAGACTCATACTATCACTTTATCTGATCATCTCAAAGGTATACAACGTCCCTTCTCATTACTATATGTTTAATCTGTTTTGCATAATATTTTACGTCACTCTCGTACTTAACCATTGATTGGAAATGCATAAGTGTCCAAAACTGCAGATTAGCATTTGAGGCCTATTGCTGAAACAAAGAACAGATGATGAAACACAGAACTGTCCAAGGTCATTGTTGCTGAAACACAGAACTGATGCTGAAACACGGAGCTACCATACAGTCTGAGGTCACAGATGCTGAAACACGGAGCTGCCTGATAGTTTGAGGACGTAGATGCCGAAACACGAAGTTGTTACACAGTCTAGAGCTGCAGGTGCTGAAACACAGAGGAAATCACTAGAACCGACGATGCTGAAACACAAAGGAAGCCATCACAGTCAGTGGTCAACATAGTTAGAGCGCAATTCATGTGGCTGAAACAGCCCACGAATTGCGATGCTGAAACAACATCAACAACGATGAGAAGAAGCTGTTACACCAGCCGTAACAGCAATACCTCGTTCAATTCTTGTAATAGCATTCGGTTGCATGAGACCAGGACATCCAATGCTGATTTAGAAAGAAGATCTGATCTAGGATAGGATTTAGATATGCATTGTAGTGATTGTATCGAAGGGATTTCCTCTTTAAATCAGAGGAAATCACCATTCGGGACATCCAAGTTTTGATATATTGAAGCAACTCCAGAGAAGCAGGACGTATTCTATTCTTTTCAAATTGTAATGTGATATTTTGACAAATGAATATAAGACTTCTTTGAGTATCCTTCTATAGCCTCTCGTCCAGAGGAATCTTGTGAGAAGGGAGGGCCCACCTTCTTCACAAGATTCACCCATTAGTTATAAGTGTGTTAGTATAATTTTTGTTCATGCTTTGTTTAAATTGTTGTTTGCTGAAACACTGTTTTAATGAATTCTACTTTGCTGAAACACTACTGAATCTGTCTTAGTTTATTGAATGGAATTTGTAATTCTTTTTATCAGCAATCTTGTGTGATTATTTTATGAGGCCAGCAGAGATTTGGTTAAAGGCTCCTGCTCAGACAGAAAGGAATCGGAACATCATACCCTCTGTAGAATTCATTTACTGCTGCAAGTGTGCTAGCCAGAAGTTCGGTTAA
>SNQJ01S0149554.1:19231-32210 GCA_010110895.2 Picea sitchensis | reverse complement strand
AGTATAAGTTTCTTTACTACAACACTAAGTTGCTTTTGGAATTGAGCATATATAGTGCGTGGTTATCTTTGAAATAAAAGACTTCCCTGGGTTGATAATTTATGTATCACTTGATTGTTTAAATCAATTAAGCAATTATAGTCACCAACAACTCCTAGGAAAAACCTTTGGAATAAATTGGAAAAGATAAAAGTGCCTCTCGAGTTGAGGGATGTTGCAATAAGGATGTATGAGAACATTATTGATAAGTTTAAAAACACTGAGGACTGGTCGAAAGCAATTAACTGCAATATTAGAGTCCAACACGGTTCTTCCTTGTCCCCTACTCTTTTTGGCATATACATTGACAAGTTAGAAGATTTCTTGGAAAAAAAAGGTTGTCTCGGCCCTACTCTCACCAATATAGTCAATAATATTCTTCTTTATGCTAATGATATCGTTCTTATGGAAAGAATTCCCCGTGATCTTGAAAACCAACTAAGAATCCTCAAGGATTGTTTCTCCAATATGGGTATGTCTGTTAATACTGATAATACTAAGCTCATGATTACTAAATCCAATAAGATCGCTTATGATACCTTCGTATATGACAACAAAAACTTGGAGGAAGTGACTTCATACAAATATCTTGGAATTGATATTCACCACAAGCTCAATTGGAATTATATCATTGAGAAAAAGATTATTGGGGGATGGAAATCTTATTATGGGCTTGAAAACAATTGTAAATCATCTGATATTTGGATTTGGGATAAGAAGAAATATTATTATTTATTTAAACCATGTTTTCCACGATAGCTTCATCATCTATCTGTTGGTGTTTTGGATATTTTCATATTCCCATCAACCTGATTTTCATAAAAATGAGTTTTGACTGTCTGTAACACCTTTTCACCAAAACTCATCCTTTTATAATTTGAAGAGTGGCACCTATTTTCACAAAAAATTTAATTGAATACAAATTCAGAGACATAAAATTCTACAAATAAAAGATTTTATATATATATATATATATATATATATGGATTTTATTTAATTTACAGTTTGAGTGAGTTTAATGGTTAAGAATATGTGTTTCTTCGTAAGAGGGGTATGTATATCTCCATAAACTTTACTAGTCAAAATTGCTAGAAGGGGGTCTTATACACCAATTTGATGTCTAGCTTATCACTGACCTTAAAAATAGATTATTATTATTATTATTATTATATATATATTTAATTTAATTTTTTTTAAATTAATTAAAAAAAAAAATTGGACGTGAGTCGTGTAAAAAGTCTCACTCACCTGGCACAAAATTTTAAATTTTTTCGATGTCAACTATTATTTCTGTAACGAACCCCTCGTTCGTCGCGACATCGACCTCTGAAAACAACTGCAATTTTATTTTTTTTATGTGTGTGTGTGTGTACAAGGGTAGTAAATACATTCGACACTGCGTCGCCACTCGACGACAAACATGATGCATACAATAATGAACACAACATAATGACCTAAGACGCGCATCAATTAACTGCAAGCAAGGAACGACAATCAACCGATAAATAAATAAGACTGACTACTCGCTCGTCCTACCCTGCAATGGTTAGGACCTCCAGGACACATAAGCAATGCTCAAGCCTAGTTTCTCATCAATTTTGACCATTTAAGGTCTCAGGGCTGGCGATTGTTTTGTGGAACAAGGAGGTGTCTACATCCCACTAACACAATCAAGACAAAAACTAAAATGTTAAACCAACCAACATCCACGACCAACCAAAACTCATTCTATCAACCTAAAGTTTATTTAACCATGGGTGAGAGTAATATTTACTGTGAATAATCATACATTAACTTTAATTAACCACGCATTACTAATCTAGTTCTAAATCAATCCATCATCATCAATGTTTGTTAACACATTAGAACACAATTTAATTAATCATTCTATCTACAAGGTGTAAGAAATCTGATTTACAACCAATCACAATCAATCCATGCAACTAGATAAATCAACAGAGTCTTTGGTCATCGATCTCATCATAGAATAATCAAGTTTACAAGTGAGGATGGACATGTTTAATCAATCTATATTATCATAAATGCAGTCCTAAATATTAGTAATTAGAACAAATTATTTTATCTTGACAAATTTACGATTAACGCTACATGTACTGAATGTCTTGTAAGTAACAATTCTATAATAACTTAATGCCAATACATAGGTAGTATAATTCCATCAAGTACCATTTAAATAAGGATGTGTCAATTGCATTTGTTAATTATATACTAAAATGAATGTGTATAAATTATGGTCTCAAAGAAAGTAATTTATCCAATATCCACCATAAAAAATTCTTAAGGAGCACTTGTTAACTTATCAAGAATGACTCCAAGATTCCTTTACATTCCCAAGGAGTTAGTATGACATAATAAATTAAGGAGACATGTTTTATGGATAGTTCAAGGTCTAAGGGTTATAAGTTGATTTATTTTATATGTTTGATAAATTTTACATAAGGTAAATCATTCCATATTTGACCACTTGGTGAATTAAAATAATTCCTACGTCAGATCACTTTACTCCATTAACTTATTGAATTATAATAATCTTATTATGAATTACCGAACATATAGGTATACATAAAATATCATGTATGTTATGCTCTAATAATTAAATTATAAAACATTAACAAGATAAATCTACAAAGGGAAGACACCCAGGTGTGCAGATTCTGTCCAAAATTAGCAAGATGCATAGTGGGTAATGAGGTCTGATAGTTTAAGGTTCTGATAAAATTTCCTGCCATTGCACTGACTTTCATTACTAATTTACGGCAATCCCAACTAGCATTAAATATTTACTACTACCCAAAATGTCATTTCCATCCGTCCTTAAATCATCATTTAAATAAATCATGGCTAAACAACTATCACCAATAACATTTCTGCCAGTTACAATCCTGGAAACATATAATTCGGAAGATCAACACATTAAAACTATCTGCAGTGTCTACTCAGGCCTAACCCACAAATACAACCAAGCATAGATAATCGTTTACAGCAGAAAGGGGTTCCCAAATTACCACACGCCGACAATAATCAAAGGAAAAAAAATCATGGGTAGCTACATCAATCAAGTCAACCCAATACAAAACCTTCACTGATCAGTTCAAATACAACAAATCACATCGCGACCATTGCTAATGAAAACTAAATGTATATCACGATTATAAAATTCTCACTAACGATGCAATTGATTTCCAAAGACAAGGTAAGAAAAATCCTCTAAGACAACTCCTCTAAGATAGCAAGACTATTCAAGTAAGAAAACTCCTCTAAGACAACAAGACTATTCATTCTAATCTATCTTCTCGCACTACGGGAGTAGATTTAACCCATTCCTCAACTAGGATCCTTCCAAACACTTGGAACTTAAGAACAAGTTCTCATCGTCAGAAATTGTATAACATGCATTATATAAACATAATGAAATGAAAATCCCCACCATTGTATCATCTGAGATGAAATTTGTCGATTCTTTGATGGTGGTGATTACATAAAAATAATGGAAATGCCATTCCCACAATCTATCATTAGAGATAAAATTTGTCGAGACTATTTTGTATTAAAACAATAGTCATTTAACAAAATTGAATGAAATTTCATTTATTACAACTGGAGGTAATAACAAATATTTCCTGCGACATATAAATAAATTTAAGATAGTTAAAAACGTTCAATACCTAGTGTTATACTACATTAATGGATCAACTCATTCTCTCATTCATGAGGCATTAAGATAATATTAATTAATTGAATTGTGTTGCGATATCTATCTATATATCTATCTATCTATCTATCTATCTATCTATCTATCTATCTATATATATATATATATTAGATAGTTAGAAGCATCAAATAACCAGAGTTATACTCTGTTAGCGTAAAAATTCATTCATCGATACTGTCGCTCCTCAGACAATAAGATAATAGCAATATTTACTTACTATTGGAAGTATTACATTTGACTCTGATATTATACATAAATATGGTTATTTACCAATATTTTATCATGAAGTTATTCAATAGATTATTAGTTGTATTTCATACAAAAGAAACATATAGAATATAAAATTGTACATGATTTGCAACAAATAATACTTTGTCACATGAGAAATTTAAATATAAACAACAGTTACAGTAGTTACAATTATAATGGTGCAGGAGCATCGCTCACTCATCAAGCGAGCCAACACATTTAGAGGAAGACAGCTGGACAACGCCAGCACACATTTTTGAAATACTTGAAAAGTTGTTGCGCCGATCTTTATTAAAGTCATGTTTAAAGGAGCGCACTTGTATTGTAAAGGGGACCTTGAGCCTTTAAGCTCTCGTCCTTAGTAGATAGGAAGGCATTTAATAGATTTAATGCAGGTAGATAGAATAGTTAAGTCTAGATTAGACAGTTTTAGTTTTCAAGAGGGAAAACGGATATAGACACCATCCTTTGTACATTGTAACATTATTCAGATTAGCATTAGCATTAAAGAGAAGGAAGAGAAAAGGAGAGTAAGTAGAGAAATTGTATGAAGAACCCCATGTACGGATTTGAATTAATAGAAGAGAGTCTTTGATTCAATTTCATGGTTGTGTTATTCTCTGTGTGTTGTCGATGATTTTCTCATGGTCATTTGCTTCCTGTTCTGCATTTGTTTTCATATGCTGTGTATGTGATTTCATAGTTGATGTGGAATCTGAGTGAATGAGTGAATGAGTTTCAATTGTTTCTCTAAGTGAGCCAGAGAATTCCTGCAAGGAGGGAAGTTGAATTTGTCCGCAAGGAGTGCGTGACTACAGGGTTTACTTAGGGATAACTTTTGTTCTCATTTCAGAAGTGCAGATTTAGCATTGGAGCCGTACAAGGCATGTGCAGGCTAGAAGAAGTCTCAGGGTTGCGATTCTGAGAAAAGGGAATTAGGACTGCTGCTGCAGGGGAACGCGCATAGTCGAGGAGGTTTCAACACTTAGTCATGTTTGAAGATCTTCCACAAGGAGTGCGTGCAACAAGTCTTCATAAAGACTTTTGAATCGAGAATAAGCTCAGGAGGGATAGGCTTACAGTTCACTGAAGGAGAATTGCAGGAGTGCTATGGAAAACCCGAGAGAAACTCCACCGATTGCAAGTGGTTGAACAAGTTCTCATAGAGGGAGCGTTTGAATTCACTTTGCAAAAAGCAGTCAGGAAGGTTGGACGGTTGAAATCCCCTGGAGATATTTCACGAGAACCCGAGGACTGTTAAATCTTGCAAAGGTGTGCGGAGATTACAGTGCGAGCATTAGAAGCTCGAAGCTCAGGAGGGAACAGTGCCATCAATCTGGATTCATAGGGACCGTTAGATCTGTACGTGCCATCGCATATCGGCATATCGTGAGTTGGAGAACCAATCTAGTGAAGCGAGAATGGCGATATCGCGATCCGCGATATCCCAAAAAAATCATAACCGTTGATCTTGGGGATGTGTGTCAAGGGATCCCTAAGGATCAGGGTTCAGAGAGTCGAGGTTCTCGACAGCAGAGAATACTCATAGGTTGGATTCACGATACGCGATATCCCGACAGTGACATGGAATTGTGGGACCATGGATATTAGTGGAGTACAGGTGGAAGCATATCGGGAATCGGGGAAAGATAAGTCTCGAAGTTTCGATAGAAAGGTAAAGGTGGAGAAGTCAAGTCCGCACGTGTCTAGGAAAGTCGACACATCGAGGTTTGGGGATTGTAGGCTCAAGTTGCTGACATCGCGGGTAGCGATTTCCCGACGAGGAGAACTCCGATAGAAAAGGGGGAAGAAAGTCAGCAATTGACTCGTACCGGGATTTGGGAAATCGTAAGGCCAAAGGTGCGTGACTACAGGATTCGCGAAATCGCAAAGTCCGATTTCCCGATTTGTAAGGGATATCAGTGGAGAGTTGATGTGGGTAAAGAACTTTCGACTAGGGAGTTGAAGGGCGTTTTAGCTCTTCGGGCCAAATATAGTGAAGGTCCTGGTGATCACGATCGTTCTCTGAGGAGCGGGGAAGGTTGCTCCAGAGTGGTATCAGAGAAGGAATATCTTTTCTTTCTGAAGCAGGGACAGGGATTACACCATGCCACCCAGAAGGGAAAGACAATCACCTAATCGAGAAGATAGGGATGTGCGAAGAAGAGGTAGGCCGGCAGGAAATCCAGAAATGGAGCTGCAATTGAGAGATCTCCGAGCAAGGCTTCAGGAGATGGAGACAGCACAGAGATGTGGAACTGGTGTTGGGGATCTTAGTGATTCCGAGGTGGAAGAAGAAGCTGGACATGCAGAAGAAGTCACAGTAGAGGATGCTTCAACAAAGCGACTGATTAAATCTATCGCCAGGATGAGCTCCAAGACGAAAATGGATATTCCAGTCTACGAGGAAAGCCTGGATGCAGAAGAGTTGCTGGATTGGATCCGAGCTCTTGAAACCTACTTCGATTATGAGGAGATAGAAGAGGACAAGAAGGTTAGACATGCTGTCACCTGGTTGAAGGGACATGTAGCCTTATGGTGGAACAAGCTACAAGGAGATAGACGTTCCAAAGGCAAACAAAAGATCAAAAGTTGGGACAGGATGATTGCGAAGATGAAAGCGAAATTCATCCCGAGGGATTATCAGATGACACTGTTCAGGCAAATGTAGAACCTGAGGCAGAAGCTGATGACGGTGAAGGAATACACCGAGGAATTTTACAGACTTAATATCAGAGCAGGTCATCGGGAGAGCGATGATGAGAAGGTGGCGATATATCTGAATGGTCTAAGATACGACATTCAGGATGAGTTAAGCATGTTAACCATCTGAACAATGGAAGATGCTTACCAATTGGCTCTGAAAGCCGAGGAGAAGCTGACCCGAAAGTAAGGTCAGTGAGAGCGAGGCATAAGTCATCCCAGAGGCAAGGCAGTCACCCAAGACAAGTATCAGAAGCCCAAGGAGGAATGGAAAAAACCTCAGGGTAAGATTGAAAGAGGTGGAACCTCACAGCGAGGACAACCACAGGTTGAGCAGAGAAGACAACAAAATAATCAGCGGGGGGATTATGTTGATGCAAACACTCTTCCTCATACTAGAGGTCAAGGTAGGGGAAGAGGAGTAGTGATCACATGTTTTACATGTGGAAATAATGGGCACCAATCATTTGAGTGTCTAGAGAAAAAGAAAGTCGGAGGAGAAGCTCACATCACAGAGGCGCGGAAGCATGATGATGAGAATGAAGATGCAGAAAGTGGAAGATCGCTAGGAATGCATAAAGTTCTCTTAACACCTGAGAAGGAGGTGGAGAACACAGCTCAAAGAAGCAGACTGTTCAGGACAGCTTGCAAAGCCAAGGACAGGAAATGCAAGGTCATCATGGACAGCGGAAGCACAGATAATCTCGTCTCGACCGAGATGGTGGAGAAATTGGAGCTGGAGACGACCAATCACCCGAGTCCATATAAAGTGTCTTGGATACAAAAAGGACATCAAGTGAGTGTCACTAAACAGTGCTTGGTTGAATTCAAAATAGGTGGGTATAATGATAAAATTTTGTGTGATGTTATTCCCATGGATGTATGTCATTTATTGTTGGGTAGACCATGGAAATATGACAGAAATGTTGTTCATGATGGGAGGATGAACACATATACTTTGGAGAAGGATGGGAGAACACACAGATTTCTTCCGATAAAGGATAAAGAAGTGAAGCGAGAAATAATTAATACCATACTTCTCATGAGTGGGAAGGAACTTCTCACAGAGATGGATAAGAAGGAAGATCCACAATTCTTTGTGGTCAGGAAACCAAGAATTGTCCTGACTAGCACAAGAGTGGATGACTTGCCAGATGAGATTCAAGAACTGCTGAGAGAGTTCGCTGACATCATCGTGGACGAACTACCTCATTCGTTACTACCAATGCGAAGTGTGAGTCACCACATAGACCTCATACCAGGAGCCAGTTTGACAAATAAAGCAGCATACAGGCTGACGCCACAGGAAAATGAGGAGGTCAAGAGATAGGTTGAAGACTTGTTGGATAAAGGATTGGTTAGAGAAAGCTTGAGTCTGTGTGTTGTTCCAACAATACTAAGTCCAAAGAAGGATGGAGGCTGGAGGATGTGTACATACTCCAGAGCGATCAATAAAATCACCATCAGGTATAGATTTCCACTGCCGAGAATGGATGATCTGATGGATTTCCTGAGTGGGGAAAATTATTTTTCAAAGATTGATCTCAAGAGCGGATATCATCAGATTCGCATGAGAGAGGGTGATGAATGGAAGACAACATTCAAGACAAATGAAGGTTTGTACGAATGGTTGGTCATGCCATTTGGCTTGACAAACGCACCGAGCACATTCATGAGGCTGATGAATGAAGTCCTGAGGGAGTTCATCGAGAAGTTTGTAGTCGTATATCTGGACGACATACTGATTTTCAGTAAGACGAAGGCTGAACATTTGAAACATTTGGCCATTGTGATGAGAAGACTACAGCAGGAGAAGCTGTTGGTCAACATGAAGAAGTGTTCCTTCATGAAGAAGACAGAGCTCATTTATTTTGGTTTTTTCATATCAGCGAATGAGTTGAAGATGGATCCTGAAAAAGTGGAAGTGATCAGAAAATGGTCATCACCCAGGAATGTTTTTGAGGTAAGGAGTTTTCATGGTTTAGCTAGTTTCTACAGGAAATTCATTAGAAATTTTAGTGAAATTAGCGCAACAATGATGGACACCATGAAGAAGCGGCATAAAAATTTTCACTGGACAGCGGAGGCTGAGAAAATATTCAATCTGTTGAAGTGAAAGATCATAGAGCAAACAATTCTGGTGTTGCTTGATTTTCAGAAGACATTTCAGGTGAAATGTGATGCAAGCGGATATGCTATAGGAGCGGTCTTGAGTCAAGAGGACATGCCAGTTGCATATTTCAGTGAGAAGCTAGATGAAGAAAAGATAAAATACTCCACGTATGATAAAGAGTTCTATGCCATCATACAGACATTAAAGAAGTGGAGGCATTACTTGATACCCAAGGAATTTGTTCTGTACAGTGATAATCATGCATTACAGTTTGTGAGTCAACAGGAGAAGTTGAACCAGAAACATGCAAAATGGGTAGAGTATATGCAGAATTTCACATTCGTGATTAAACATATTTCAGGTACCGCTAACAAAGTAGCTGACGCTTTGAGTAGAAAAGTTTTGGTACTGCAGGAGTTCTGAATTCAAACATTGGGTTTTGAAGATCTCAGGAACATGTACGCAAGAGATGCAGATTTTGGGGAGGCATACGAAGCAGCTGAGAATCCATTTCTCAAAGATAGAAGCCCATGGATAGATTTTATGATCTAGGAAGGATTGTTGTTTAGAGGTAATCAATTGTGTATACCTGATTTCTCCATGAGGGAGAACTTGCTGAAGGAAAATCACAGTGGGGGCTTAGCAGGTCATTTTGGACATGAAAAAACATTCGCCAAGCTGAGCGAATCGTATTTTTGGCTGGGCATGCGAGAAGATGTCAAGAGGTTTGTTGACAGGTGTCAAATTTGTCAACATTTGAAGGGCCGAAAGTAGAACGTCGGTTTTTATCAGCCATTGCCCATACCCGAGAGACCATGGGAAGAAATAAGCATGGATTTTGTATTGGGTCTGTCGAGAACGCAAAGAGGGGTTGATTCCATCTTTGTGGTGGTAGATAGATTTTTGAAGATGGCACATTTCATACCATGTCAAAAGACCAGTGATGCGACCTACATCGCAAACTTGTTTTTCAAAGAAATCGTCAAACTGCATGGATTGCCGAGAAGCATAGTCTTGGACAAGGATACCAAGTTCATAGGTCATTTTTGGAGGACACTATGGAAGAAGCTAGGGACTAACTTAGCGTTCAGTTCAACATACCATCCGCAGACAGACGGACAGACCTAGGTGGTCAACACAAGTCTAGGAGACTTGCTGAGGAGCTTGGTGACGGAGCACCATAGCAGCTAGGACAACATATTGCCACAGCTAGAGTTTGTGTACAATGATTCTGTGAATTGGAGTACAGGAAAAAGCCCATTTCAGATTGTGTATGGGACACAACCGAGAGGAGTTTCGGAATTGCGAGATTCAGAATAGACTGCGACTAGCAGCGCTAGTGCAGAGGAGTTCGCTAAAGCGATGAGAGAACTTCACAACAAAGTGAAGCAGCGTCTGCAACAGTCAAATCAAGAATACAAGCACAAAGCAGATCAGCACAGGAGACAACTTCAGTTTGAGGTTGGTGATTTGGTTCTAGCACACTTGAGGAAGGAAATATTCCCAAGGGGAATATATAACAAGCTCAAAATGAAGAAAATTGGGCCATGCAAAGTCCTGAAGAAATTTGGGGAGAACGCTTATGAAATCGAATTGCTGGATGGCATTGGGGTATCTCCGATATTCAATATCACAGATTTATACCCATACAGAGCTGGAGAAGCAGAGGCTGGAACTGAGGAACCAATGGTCCAGTGGTAGAGGCAACTACTAGTTGCAGAGAAACTGCAGATGGAGTGCATACTGGACAAGCGAGTGGGAAAGAAGACCAGGCGAAAGCAGTATTTTGAATACCTGATCAAATGGAAGAATCACCCAGTAGAGGATGCCAGCTGGGAGACTGAAGCAATGATACAGAAGCATGCACAAACCGTGCAGGAGCTCATGGACAGGAGCCCATGAAAGTTTTCAAGCCGAGGAGTATGATGCAGGAGCATCACTCACTCATCAAGCGAGCCAACACATTTAGAGGAAGACAGCTCGACAGCGCCAGCACACATTTTTGAAATACTTGAAAAGTTGTTGCGTCGATATTTATTAAAGTCATGTTTAAAGGAGCGCACTTGTATTGTAAAGGGGACCTTGAGCCTTTAAGCTCTCGTCCTTAGTAGATAGGAAGGCATTGAATAGATTTAATGCAGGTAGATAGAATAATTAAGTCTAGATTAGACAGTTTCAGTTTTCAAGAGGGAAAACAGATATAGACACCCTCCTTTGTAAATTGTAACATTATTCATATTAGCATTAACATTCAGGAGCAGGAAGAGAAAAGGAGAGTAAGCAGAGAAATTGTATGCAGAAGCCCATGTACAGATTTGAATTAATAGAAGAGAGTCTTTGATTCAATTTCATGGTTGTGTTATTCTCTGTGTGTTGTCGATGATTTTCTCATGGTCATTTGCTTCCTGTTATGCATTTGTTTTCATATGCTGTGTATGTGATTTCATAGTTGATGTGGAATATGAGTGAATGAGTGAATGAGTTTCAATTGTTTCTCTAAGTGAGCCAGAGAATTCCTGCAAGGAGGGCAGTTGAATTTGTCCGCAAGGAGTGCGTGACTGTAGGGTTTACTTAGGGATAACTTTTGTTCTCATCTCAGAAGTACAGATTTAGCACTGGATCCATGCAAGGCATGCGTAGGCTAGAAGAAGTCTCAGGGTTGCGATTCTGAGAAAAGGGAATTAGGACTGCTGCCGTAGGGGAACGCGCAGAGTCGAGGAAGTTTCAACACTTAGTCGTGTTTGAAGATCTGCCGCAAGGAGTGCATGCAACAAGTCTTCATAAAGAGTTGTGAATCGAGAATAAGCTCAGGAGGGATAGGCTTACAATTCACTGAAGGAGAATTGCAGGAGTGCTATGGAAAACCCGAGAGAAACTCCACAGATTGCAAGTGGTTGAAAAAGTTCTCACAGAGGGAGTGTTTGAATTCACTTCGCAGAAAGTAGTCAGGAAGGTTGGATGGTTGAAATCCCCTGGAGAGATTTCACAAGAACCTGAGGACTGTTAAATATTGAAAAGGTACGCGGAGATTACAGTGTGAGCATTAGAAGCTCGAAGCTCAGGAGGGAACAGTGCCGTCAATCTAGATTCATAGGGACCGTTAGATCTACACGTTCCATCGCATATCGACATATCGCGAGTTGGAGCACTAAGCTAGTGAAGCGGTAATGGCGATATCGCGATCCGCGATATCCCGACAAAATCATAACCGTTGATCTTGGGGACGCGTGTCGAGGGATCCCTAAGGATCGGGGTTCAGAGAATCGGGGTTCTCGACAGCAGAGAATACTCGTAGGTTGGATTCGCGATACGCGATATCCCGACAGTGACGTGGCATTGTGGGACCATGGGGATTAGTGGAGTACAGGTGGAAGCATATCGGGAATCGGGGAAAGATAAGTCCCGAAGTTCCGATAGAAAGGTAAAGGTGGAGAAGTCGAGTCCACATGTGTCTCGGAATATCAGCACATCAGGGTTCAGGGATTGTAGGCTCAAGTTGCTGACATCGCGGGTAGCGATTTCCTGACAAGGAGAACTCCGATAGAAAAGGGGGAAGAAATTCAACAATTGACCCGTACTGGGATTCAGGAAATCGTAAGGCCAAAGGTGCATGACTACAGGATTCGCGAAATCGCGAAGTTCGATTTCCCGATTTGTAAGGGAGATCAGTGGAGAGTTGATGTGGGTAAATAACTTCCGACTAGGGAGTTGAAGGGAATTTTAGCTCTTCGGGCCAAAGATAGCGAAGGTCCTGGTGATCGCGATCGTTCTCTGAGGAGCGGGGAAGGTTGCGCCATATAATCACCGAGTAAATAAATAAAAACAACCATTCAATCCATTTACAACCGATATTTCGATCCTAGCATAAGTCATAATGCATTCTATTCTACTAAAATTAAAATCATATTGTTGCCTTATTGCCCACTTCGAATGACATTCCATGCTCCGTGCCACTCCCGCTCATCGACTGTCGAGACCTCACTGATACCTCCTAGCCAATGTGTTAAGCCCTAATATTGGCTCATTACCCCTTAATTGGGGCATATTAGATTAGTAATGCTATTTTATTTATGTCATCTTTAGGCCATTAGTTGTAATTTAGATTAGTAATGTTATTTTAATTATGTCGGCTTTAGGCCATT
>SNQJ01S0149553.1:29724-53111 GCA_010110895.2 Picea sitchensis | reverse complement strand
GGGCCATCAATGCCCACATCATCGTCACTGCTTATTACAACGATCATTGCCTGTTATTCAGAGTATGTTCCTTTGCAGAACTGTCTTCTGCCTTTATCATTACCTCCCCCGAGGGCGCTGCAGTTGTCTTCACCAACACTTCCGTCATCTTTTTTCAGAGTTACATCACACGAGAATGGGGCATGCCTGCCTCGTTTGCACACAGTTGTATATTTTTTCTGCACGTCTCTCAGAAGATCGAGATACCGGTTCCTTTTTTCTCCAACGGATCGCTCCGAACGGTCCCACTATTGCTTTCCCTTACAACAACATTCTCAGTAGAAGAAAAATTGATGGATTTCGGCTATACGTATGCTCCTAACCTCATCCATCAGGGGGCATCTGTTATCACTGAAATTTTGTCTGCACATGGCGACAAGAACTCCGCATCATCAAAACAACAATGAAGTCATTCATGGCACTGAATTAATTTCACAGCACTCCAGAAGGGCCAAAAACTGTACAAAGTAACCAAAAATTGAAGGGCGCTTTACAACAGTGTGGTGCGCGCGCATGCGCAGGACAAAAACGTGTTATTCACGCATGCGCGCTCGACACGCGACTGTCAACACAAAAACCCGCGCATCTGCTAAAACAACGCATTAATTGAATAGGTCGGCCTCCCAACTGCCTACGAATCGGCTCCCAATTTGATTTGACCCTCAAATCAGAGCCAGATCCGCAAAGTCGACGAGTTAATGACCTAAAGAAACCCTAAAAGGGTCCCTGTTCACACTTTGAGAAGTTACGTGACCGCCCGAGGAGCTGCTATAAAAAGTCGTGAGGATACACTGTTTTGGCAAGGAATTCTAAGCACTGTTATGTTGTTCACATGGTTTAAGGGCTCATCCTTTAACAACAACCCATCAACTGCATCACTGAGAGTTCTTTCACTGCTATGCTCAGTTCTTCTCATTTGTAAGAAAAGAAAACTGTGTGAGGGCCCCAAAGAGCCTTCCGTTGGGGGAAGAAGGAACCTCTGTTCTCTTCCTTCAGCGTGCTCCGGTTTCATTAATACACCAGCCTGAAACCATTGGTGACACTTGTGTTTTGTGTTTGATGTTTGTTGTTTCTTTTCACAGTTTTATTTGTTTTCAGTTGATATTAGCTTGTAGTTTGTGTTGTTTCTCTAACCCTATGCTCCATAGTTGTTCTGCCCTGCTAGACCCAACAGGGTATGCAAGCGCTCTCTATTTGCTCACCTAGTGACCATTTGAACACGAACAACCATGATCCTAGTAAGCAGTACATAAGAGGTTGGGGATCATTTAAAAGAAAGAGAGGATTGACCTTCTATTACAGTGGCATAATATCAAGACATCTTGATAAGGAATTCCCTGGAAGAATACCTAGTTGTATTTGTTGCAAATCCATGGACCATGAAGTGTTGGATTGCCCTAGAATGATCACTAAGCTTGAAGGAATGAATCTAAATCAAGGAAATCCTGAGGCAGATCCAGAAAAGGAAGAACCCCAACAAGAATCATAGAAGGTATTGATACAAGTAAAAGAGACCCTGAATGATCACCGACATGTCATCTTATCATAGATCTTCAAAGAGAAGGAATGCATCGAAGCAAGAATAGGGGACTTCGACATTGACTGTCTCCTGGATGAAGAAACACAGATGAATATTATGCCAGAAAGAACCTGGGAAGCTATAGGAAGGCATGCTATGATCCCTTCCCTAGGAGGAATAAGTTTATTCAGAGGAAAGCTAGTAAACCTATGTGGAAGGCTCGTCCGGATACCTATGACTGTCAATGGAGCTTTGACATAAGAGGACTTTGATATGATTAAATTTGTTGAAGATAGAGCCCTGTTTACCATGCTAATAGGAAAATCTTGGATTGATAGAGATCAAGCCAGATGAAAGGAGGAAGAAGAAGTTTTGGAACAAAAGAAGCAAGAGTTAAAATAATTTATGACCAAAAGGATCACGCACTTGATTGAGGAACAGAAGAGAAGATCACAGATATTTAATACTAGCAACTCAGATGTCGAGGCTAAGAGAACACTAGAGGACCCCCAGAAGATTGAATTATGTATCCCAGAAAAGGAAGAAGTATTACACAGGAACCCTGGGAAAAAATTTCAACAATGCGAAGTAACTAAGACCAAAGAAGAAAATACTCATAATGATAAAAGAATTACCGAGATGAAGCTCATTGGAAAGAAGGATAGAAAGTTAAGAAAGAAAAGGGATAATATTGAAATGTTACACGAGGTTCTAGAAGAGACCTCGCAGAAAGACAAATTGCAGAATTGGAGCTTCACCGAGATATTAGAACAACGACATAGATTACTTCACCATGACAAAGCAATATAGCTGTTGGACCGATATATCCGTTCGACTTCCGCTCTGAACGAGAAAAAAATCAATCAAGAGGCATCATCAGACCGTTGGGCCATGCCATAACGAATTGAACATGAGTTAATGAAGGGTCATGACCGTTGTGAGCCAACCGTTATCGACTAACCTATTTAGCACGTCGCACCATGCACGGAGAACACTTTTTCCACATCAAGAATTTGAGCTTGCAACCTTGATTAAGATTGTCCAGTGATCATTACGCTCTTTCTTTCCATCTTATTACCATGTCTACATTACTTCGTGAACCCAATATTATTAACCCTGAGTGCGTATGTCCGAAGAGCTTAACGCACTTGAAGAATCTACGAAGGAATTACTCACTGATCTTAGGACCGAGAAAGTCATGTCGAAAAGAAGGATGTCTGTAGGTGTGCAAGCATCATCGACAGGAGGATTCCAAGCTTCTCCATCGACTTCTCACGGAGCAGGAACTTCCAGAATTGTGACAGAGATGATCTCGTGAATGGTAAGTTGATTCTGAGCATCTTACCTATGTATATACCTCTTTTGAGTGGTGCAGTGAACAAAGACAACATGCCCAGGGATTTTGAGTATGCTTTGGTCACTGCGTACCTCCTGAAAGGGGTGTACGTAGTTCGCATAGACCAGGATAAGATAGCAGCATTGAAGTTTAGCGACTTAAACCTCGACGACATAAAGTATTATAGTATGCTCGCCCCGCATAAGTATCTAACCAAGATGAAAGGAAAGAATTCAAATATTATGCCCCAGCCTTGGACTCGTAACCTCACGTAGTCTACCCTGCTTAATGTGATGAAGATCCCACACTTCGGACGACATCAAGAAGTAAATGCATGTGTTAAGTTGTTGTTATCTTGTTACCATGGATGATATTTATAGCTGAACCAACATATCATAATGGATCCGACCTTGATCCATCGGATCACCGGGCTTAGCATGCAAGGCCCTGACCCACAAGATTTTTACTTGAGAAAGGCCGCAGATCGCGCTCTTGTGTAGAAGATAAAGGATATGTATGGCGATGTCGATAAGGGTACATGAGGCTACAAGGTAGCCTCTATCCAAAATGATGCAGTGCACCTAGTCTGTCAACTCATTGCTGGGAAATTAGTTTGCAAGAATCAGCCCATCCAAGTGACCGGATTTGTAGTAGACCTCGCCGAGAAGTGCGTGGAGGGTGCACAGATGAATTAGGCACAGTACCTTGTAAATTAGCTAGAGCTTGATTGCAGGGAAGCGCAATACCAAGGGTATGAGTTCCATTTCAGTTGGCTTCTCATACTAATCACATTCATTGCATGGGAAATGACGGAAGGTAAGACCTTCTCGGAGATCAACCCCTTTGAACTGTTGGCTGCGAAGTTCAGTACCCTGTGGTACTCGAACGATATGAAAAAAAAATGGAAATCGAATTCGTGCTTCATTCATATTATAATCAGTTGAAAGTAGCTATCCAGGCTACACCACGCATCACTCCGAATACACTCCATAGGTCTCGGGCCCTGATGAAGTTCAACGCAGACAGATACTTTCTCTACATCACAACGCGCACTGACGAGCACAAGCAACAATTATAGTCCTATTATAAATTACCAGAAGAAGATCTGGAGGAGATCAGAAAGGAATGGTTGGTGGAACTCCTTGTTCCAGATGACCCTGTGGAGATATCTGATGTAGACAGTCTAGAAACTGTGCAGGATATACCTAGACCTAGCATGCGACATAAGATCAATGAAGTGCAAGACTTAAGCAGTGTCTCGGTGAAGACTACTTCCATCACGCCAGAGGAAGAGGGTGATGGAAAAGAGTTAGAAGAAGTCGAACAAAAGTACAGAGATGAAGCAGAAATTTTTAAGAAGAGGAAGGGTTCACCTCAGAAACCTTCTTCTCGGAAGAAGTCTAAAGCTCCCGTGACTAAGCTGCAGACCACACTAACCCTAGACAACTTCAACTTCATCATCACAGCTCTGAATGATGCTACAATGGATATAGTAGAGAAGTAAGAGACTAAATAAGAGGAGATGTACAGTCAGATCGAGATAGAGCTCCAAGGAGTGCAGTAGGTAATTAAGTCGAAGCGCATAGTCTCCACTGTGCCCCTGTTAGTCGGAACACTAGAAGAAGGAGATGAGCTAGCTTAACTCCACCAAATCGTGGATTTAGTCGAGACTCAACTTTGAAAAGCACAAGATGAAGCAGAGAAAGTCATACAGGCTTTGAGACAAGTACAAGGAGTACTTGTAGAACAACGCAGTGCTGCAGAACAAGAAAAGAGTGCTCTCCAAGAAAAATGGAATGATGAGAAAGCACAACTACAGAAAGGAAAGGAACAGTTGTTGGTGGAGAAACTGGAGGTAAAGGAAGTGGTCAACAAAGCACTTCGCTTTGTGATAGTCATTGAGGTACAGACCGAAGAAATAATCCCACAACAGGTGGCACAACTTGAAGATGTGATCCAAAAACTGCAATAACGCATTGCAGATCTAGAGCTTCACACAATATCTAATACCCCGTAGGAGATCAGAGACCAAACAGAATTAACTACCCACAACATAGTTGACAGACTGAAAGTTCTTGCCCTAGAGTGCAAGCAGCTGAGTAGCCATAGTGCCCAGACATATGAGAACCTCATTGAGAACCTAGAGTAATATAAATTGGAGTCGCAACTCCAGGGGGCGAAGTGTGAAGCTGAAAATCTACAGACATAGTCGAAGGCCCTATCACCCGTAGAAAGAATGAAGAGATCTCATGAGTAGCACATGGCCCAACAAAAAATCCATATGATCCAGAGAAAAGTGATGGACGTGACTCAATGACTTCAACTGGTGCAAGATAAGGCATGTCAGTTGTTCATAGAGGTTGAGAGCCAAGGAGTAGAGGTAGAACAAGTTGTGAGTTCAGAAGAACAATCCCTAGGGGGACCCATCAATGATGCACTCATACAGGAGTTTTTCGAGCAAGAGGATGCAGTACAACAGCAGGTCGAAGTAGCTCGAGCCAAGCTCGAAGCATTCAAGGCAGAATTTCTCAGACCAGAGTGACTCGGGACGAGTCACAGGTGAGTGTTGGGGGCCTGTTGGCCCTTGACCAAGTTTTGGGAGATACTTGGTCATGTTTGACCATTTTTGGGACTTCAATAGTCGTCGAAGGAGGAGTGCAAGATGGAGCAGATATCACGGGATCTCAACCCACTTTTGGGTTTTTGGGAATATGTAATGGGATTGGGATATTGGCCCATGGGTTTTTACCCATGCTTAGGCCTATTTTGTATGTGTAAATAGTAAGAGGATAGAGCGACATCTATGTGATGTATGCTAAGTGAAAGTAAGGTATGTAAGTGATTTATGGATATATGAGACTTGCAGGGCTAAGTGCTAGTCATTGTAGGAAGTTGGGAAAGGCTTTGTGTTGTAACGCAAGGAAGAAGGATCTAGCGAGTTGCGCATATATTCTGTCCTGTGCGCAGTAGGGTTTTGGTGGCTCTGTGCTATAACTGACTAAATACACTAATAAAGAAGAAGAGTTGGTGGGCGTAACCCCAGGGTGGGGGTGAACCACGTAAATCTGTGTGTTATGCTTTGTGATTCGACTTGATGTGTTTATCCCTTCTTTTTCTAAGTGCTTTGATATATTTAGATAGATCTACTTATGCTTTGTGCTTCTTAGAGGTGTGTGAATGTTAGATCTGACATGTATGAAGGTGATTAGTGTTGATTTACCAGATCTAATCTACTTTAATTTTTCTAAGTGTTGAGATACCTTATATCTAATTAAATGATGCGATGCTCTGTGCTATCTACGAAGTATAGTAAGGGTTGAATATTGATGAATGATCGATGCTAAGTGCTCTGTAAGTGATATAATCACAGATATGTGTCCTAGCTAAGGTTACAAACACCTGAGTCTTGCAACCACCCCTACCTCTACCTCGGGTGAGACTTCATATGCATTCGCAGGTGTTGTCGAAAGGGCCGGTAGTTAGGGCTTTGTTGGCGCGCTCTTGAGCGTTGAACCCTGGGTATGCCCCTGTGCCAACAATGATACATTCACTCACAAGGCCATGTTGATTTTGCTAGTGGTTAATGACCCAAGGGTAGTCTTTCTCCCATTAGTCATGATTATTTGATGAGGAGTGAAAAATACTCGATATTCTCTCACATTTCCTGCTCTAGGATGGAGTGATCCATTTTTTATAGGGTAGGTTTGACTTGTTTACAAGTCTAGTCTAATGTTGAATATGTAGGCTCAAGAGACCTCTTGCGATGAGGGTATTCTCGGTGTATCTACTCAACATTAGAGCCCTATATTAATTATGTATGCATGTGAGGATATGATACATCAAAAAGGATCATGAAAAACTTTTCTAGTGAAGAAGAAATGCCAAGAGGACAAGACAAACAATTGAAGAAACCCCAGAAACCATTAAAGACGATATTGAAGACAAAAGTACAAGTTGGACCCACAAGTAAATTAAAGGTGACTCAAACTATATAAATAAATGATAGATAATTCATTTTGACCAATCACACAACTATTTTCATCAAGTGCGCAAGTCCTAGTTGGAGTTGCTAGTTATAATTGTAGTTGCAATTGCGAGTTCCAGTTGCTAGTTTCTAGTTGTGCAAATTTTTAGGTCCACTATCTTGTCTAGGGTTCACTATATTTGAGGGTTATTCCTCATAAAAGAGAGAATTATTTATGTGCTAGGTTTCTTCATATTGATGGTGATGTACTTATTGGCTGGAATTCTTCTTAAGAAAATTTGTTGGGTTTTCTACCAAGGTTGGGTTTCCTAGGATAAAATCTTATGTCTACTCTGCATGGCTATATTTTTATGATTCTGTTGTTTCCACTGTAAATTTATTTCGGTTGATATTTCCAGTGTGTAATTATTCTATGATAAAAATGGCATAAAATTATATTTGAAATCATAAGGAAATAATTATTATATCTGAAAATTGAAAATTCAACAACAATGTCATCAAAATTCAGTGTTTGAACTAGAGACATAGTTACTTACAACCATGACCAAGTCGTTCCAACTTTCTGGCAATGAGCACAAGATTATAATATCCCTAAACTCATCATAAAAGCATACTTTTACATAACTTAGTTGATTAATAATTGTATTAAATTCATTTAAATGGTCGGAAATAGACCAACCTTCTAACATCTTCATATTAAATAATTGCTTCATTAGAAATACCTTATTGGAGGTAGAGGGTTTTTCATATAGTTTATCCAATGCCTTCATCAAATTCTCCATTGTTGTTTCTTTTGAAATATTGAAATCCATAGACACTACTAGGCACAATCATATCGTTCTCAGTGCCTTTTTGTCAAGAATCTCTCATTCTTCATCCTTCATACTTGTCGATTGATTTTATTTTCCTCCCAATGATAGGAAAAGATCCTTCCGATATAGATAGTCTTCCATTTTCATATTCCATGACTGGTATATTTGGATATTAAATTTCTCTACCTTAAACTTTCCATCTTCCACCATTTCTCCCACTCAAAAAAGGAACCCTTTTCCTGTGAGTTACCTTTCACCCTGATACTAGTTGTTAGAAAAATGGGATCACAGAGAAACAAAATAAAAAAAATGTGGAAATAAAACATAGAATATACACAATACAACAGAGACACAAATATACATGGTTCACCCATTGTGGGATATGTCCACCAGATAAATTTCCAGGCCCTTCCTTTATTATTATCCAACAAATGAAGGGATACAACCTACATCATACCCGTTGTAACTTCCTCTTCTTTCTCTCACAATTTCCTCTCTCATAATACAATATTCACTCACATCCACAGACGCAATACAATTCCCTCATAAAACATGATTTCCTTCTAGGGACAAACACCCTTATATAACTTCTACCATTATATCTGTGACCTTAGAATGAACGGTCCTGATTGACTATGAAATTACAATATTTTACAAGGCAATTTTCCCAAAAAATTCTCTTTGTGAGTGCTGCCCCTAAACCCTCACTGGGAGGGGGTTCCAAAAATTTTTTCTACCCCCCTGGACCTCCCTAGAAATAAATNATCAGGTAATTGGGTCCAAACGCGACTGAAACAAGACCTGTAAATCAGGAAGATAATCAGGCTCCACAACCAACAAGGAAACTTTGGAGGAATTCTAGCACAAACATGGAAAAAGGCTCTTGGGCCAAGTATTCCAAAATAATATAGTTGTGGTCATATTTTGTGTTGTGCATTGAATAAAACCCTTTTGGGGGTGAAGCAGTGTGTCAAACGATGGTTTCTCTGTCTGCAGAGGGCCATCAAGTTGGGAAGAAGATGTTGCCTCTAGTGCAACATGAGAAGGCTCGAAAATCTCGTAGTTCTTGGCTCACATTTGCAAATTGACCATGTGGTCACACATGTAGATAGAAGAATTTGAGGAAGACCCCTCACGATTAGGGGTACCTTCAACTCCCCCTTGCAGAGGGGTAGGATTTGTGGCAACCATGTTTTGAGGTTGAGGGTGGAAAGGATGGGTTAAGAAAACAAGCTACTGGGGGGTCCATTGTTGTGATAAAAATCAATGGATTTCATCCTTCTGAGGACACTGATGAGTGGCTGGATGGTCCTCCCCACAAATTGTGCAAGGAAACCAAATTTTTTTCTTTTGTTTAGTGCCCCCCACCAATGTGTTTTGGGTGGAAGTAGTCCCTTTCTCAGTATTGGATTTTTTTTATTTTTGTTCCTTTTCTTTTTCCCTCGAGGTTGTTGAGGATTATTTGGTTGCTTGGTCTGCAGTGATTTCACCTCAGAGGTTTGAGTAGAGATTGTAGTAGTTTGAGCACTAGTACCATAAGATTATGGGTGTGACTTAATGGAAATTTGACCCATCTAATCAACTAATTGGTTCATAGAGGTCTGAGAAATAGAACCAACCACACCATCGACATGGGGTCTTGGGTTTGGCTTCCTTAGATCTGTCGATGACCTAGGAACATTTTGAATGATGTCATAAAGTGTGCCATGTTGTGAATAAACCAAGTCTAAGTATTGGGCACACAAAATGGCCTACTCTTCGATAGTCGCCCCAACCATAGCTACATATTGGGAAATGGGTGGTAAGAGGGACTTTGTGAACCACTCCATTAGGAGTTTGTCCAAGATTTATGTCTTGATCATCCTACACTTTTGACACCACACATGTATATGATCAGAAATATGTGTGCATTAACTTGACGTAGTGAAGTCAATATCTCAATTCTTGTATCATATCGTATGGGAAATTAGTGATGTGTTAAAAACTCCATTTCCATATCATTGAAGCTTTTAAAGGAACCACCTTTTCACTCAATGTACCATTTAGTGGCTTCTCTAGTCAAGTATCTCTGGAAAAGACGCAACCTCACATTATCATCCAACAACGAGTTGGATAAACACCATATGTGATATGTCATGATGTGTATGGAGGGGTCCTCACCTAGATTTCCATCAAATTTTGGAATATCTGATGGAAACTTGGAAGGCATTTCCAACCATGATGGGTCATGGGAAATAGGGTCATTTTTTAATCGTGAAAAACTCGATAAATCTAATGTTGCAAAGAAAGGAAATGATGTAAATGAATACTGGGACGGACGTGAAGTCTTTATTGTCCCATATGGGCCTTGCAACCCCCCTATGTTGGTACTACTAGAGGGTTGGGGAGCTCTTGAATAGTGATTTCCCTCTGGGATGGTGGAAATTCCAGGAGCATGACTGCTCCCAAAACCAAAGATTCCCCCAGGGGCTAAATGTGCACCCTTTAGGAAAAACATTCTTGAAGTTAGTCTCAGGGAAGAAACGCCTAAGACCTGATGTGGTAACAAAAGGAAAACCCCCATAAGGTGAAACATTAGTACATCACCACATTAGAGGATAACTATCATATAACCACACAACACAAAGTGAAAATGACTAGGATATCACTGGGTGATCCCACGATGTTGGTCGATGAAGAACATGATACACCAGTGAAGAAACCTCCACAAATAATCCAACCTTTTGAAGGCTATAATTATTCCTCCAACTAAGGAAACCAAATCATCATCAAGGATAATCACTATGCTTATGATCTAGATATGACCATTATATTATTTTTCATCGTTACACACCAAAATGTCACACTTGAGTTTCACACCCTAAGTGTCACAGAGTGATGTATGCACCTTGTTAAGTGTCACATGCACCGTTACAAGTGTCGTATGCACCTTACCTAGTGTGACATTAATTTTTTTAAGTGTCACAACCCCTTGGAACCATGAAAATAGTTGTAACAATCCCTAAGTCATGTTGGAATAAGAAGCCCCATCATCTGACAATGAAAACAAACCCTTTTCTTCGAAAATTTGACCAATTTTGGGAATTTATGAAGGGTGGCGCTCCATGGCCATGTTTAGGGAGTGCCACTTCATGGGGTGGTGCCCCCTTTCCATGTTATGGGAGCACCACTTTATAGGATGGTTCCCTGTGATCAACTCTTGGGGAGCATTAGTCTTGTTAGAGGGAATCATAGGATCCTCCACCTCTTTCTAAGGGCCAGATCTCTTGGGATGAGGTTGGTTGTGTTTGAACCCTATGTTATGGCTCTATATTAGGATACAAATACCAACTTAATGAGTCATATACTCAACCATATCCTTCATTTTCCCATGATGGTTATGCCTCTCAAGCCTATATATTGAAGGTATTTCCAAGCTAAAGGGGGGGATATTACAGGTATCAAACCTTTGATTCAGGAGGAAGCATCAAAATTTTGATGTTAACATTCATGCAAGTGTTGGACGAGGATATCTTGGAGAAGTGAGTGCATCATCAATCATGCTTTGTAAGTTCCTTCTTTGGCTTTCCAATTAATATCAACTTGGCATATTCCCTTCAAGTTCATGTGTTCTACATTTTCTTGTCTATTGTCGTTTTAGTCTTCATAGATAGATCTACTTTATATAATCATATAGAGTAGGAGGAAGAGTTAATTTTCTAGTCTTTGCAGGATTCCATTTGCATTGAGGAGCTTGGAGATCAAGCCCAAGGATTGGAGTAGCGAGGACGAACATTGCAACAAGGTATGCCACATTATTCTTTTCTCTTGTTTGATTGATTGAGTCATATCTATAGGGAAAGTAGAAACCACTTGTTCTCTTATGTCCTTGCACCAACAATAAGGGTCTTGGTTCAAAGGAGAGATTATCATGTCCACAGGGTAAGATTTCTCACAATAGTCATCTATCTCAATAATTTTTGGGTGGAAAAATTAGAGGAATCAATTTGTAGATCCATTTTGACAGCTGATCCAAATTTGGAAATTTGGGTTCAAAAAATCATTTGAAATATTATAGAGCCATTTTGAGGCATGAAAAGACACTTTTTAATGGTCCAAATAATACTATACAGAAATCATCTATACTCTACACACTGAGGCATTTCCAATGATGCAATAATTTCCTCAATCAGATTTCGTATGTGAAAGTGATGCCTCCTGCAAGTTGACCTATCATATTCATCACCATGGTGCAAGTGGATTCCACGTTAGCCTCCATTACTTAAATGTGTGGGGCTAGCCACTCAACAGATTTTATAAGAACATTCTAGAAGGACCAAAACATTATTACAATTGATGGTTGAGGAAGTCAAAACCCTATCCCTATATGGTTATCGGGCTCTGTTAAATACTCGACTGCTAGGAGGAGAAGGGGTTCCATTTTATGTTATTGTATTTTGTTCCATATTAGAGTAGAACAATTGGGAGTAGGAAATTAGAGAGAATAATAGAGGGGGTTAATGTTTTTTAGAATCCTAACAGGCCAAAGGTCTCAAATAACTCCATAGAGAGTTCCTTCTCCTTTATACTTGCATTATTTCCATACATGAGAAAAGAGAGTAGAGCATCCTCACCTTGTATCTGGGTTTTCTCCTGTAAAGGTTTCTCGAAGAAAATATTTGTGTTATTTTGTGGATGGTGTGTGATTGTATTTCCCTATTCTCTATTTTCCACATTTTATCTATTTCACACATAAGCAGAAAATCAGTAACTAAATATTCTGGAATCTAAGGAATTTAACCTTCATAGTGTATATTTCAACTTTATATATCATATATGTTGTGATGAACTAGCCAGTGGAATATCCACAACATTTTACATATCATATAGGTATTAGAGCAGGTTTTCTTTTGGGTATTTGTGGGAAGTTGATAGGTTCAACAAAATGTGCATTCGCATGCTTTGTTAAAAACCATCACTAGGATAGGAAGCAACAAACTTGTTCTTTGAATGGGTTTGGGAGCACTTTGGGATACCAAGGAGCATGATCTCAGACATGGGCATCATATTTATTAGTGCCTTTTGGAATACACTGTGAGACAAGATGGACACTAAGATTAATAGGTCTGCAACATTCCATCCACATAAAAATGGGCAGACAAAAGTAGTCAACGAGACTTTGGTGCAACTTTTGAGGGGTTACAATCAGGAGAATCCAAATACCTAGGATGAAAATATGATCTGTATACAACATTCTTATAAAAGCGCAGTCCACAATTCTACTGGCAAGTCACCTTTTGAAACTTGCTTTGGATATTTTCCACCTTCACCCTTAGATGTTGTATATGGAAAGAAAGGTGGAGTGAGGGAGGACCTCATAAGATATGCATTAAAAGCATAATTGGTTTTTGAAAATATAATAAACAAATTCATTTGCAAGTACATGAGACACTGAAGAGGTCATAGGAAAAGTACAAGGCTAGACATGACTCACATAGAACATAGAGAACATTTAGAGTGGGATATAGAGTATGGTTACAGTTGAATAAGGAAAGGTTACAGGGTCCTGGTAAGAATATAAAAGATCTACGATATGTTCCTTTTGAGTTATTTGAAAATATGAGAGATAACACCTAAAGACTCAGTCTACCCCCATACCTGTGTGTTTACTTATTAGTGAATGTGGAGTATATCAAAATCTATGAGCCTTTAATGTTGGATCAGGAGAAGGAGTAGGTCCTACCTTCCATAGAGGAATTAGCACCAAATTCTCATGAAGAGTTGGAAGAGGACATAGTTTTGTAGAAGAGGTCTAGAACTACAAGACAAGGACAACATGACCTTTGGAAGATTGGGTTGAAAGGACGACTTCAAATCAAAGAAAAGTGGTACTCTAGGGAGAAGGTAGAGGAAACATTTCCTCACCTCATTCAATAAATATTTTGCAGACCAAAATCCTCCCTAAATGGGGAGGTATGATCTATATTGGATGATTATATTATTTTTTATCTATCTTAGTACTTTCTGGGTGGAAAAATTAGAGAAATAAATTTGTAGGGCCATTTTGACGGTTGGTACATGGATCATATTGGTATCAGAGTAGGTTTTATTTTGGGTATTTGTGGGAATTTTAAGGATACATGAATTGGATTAAATATAAGTCACATAAACCATAGCCATGGCAGACCAGTCTATTCATAACATCCATCGAGATCTAGCAAAAGAGATATTTGAGAGGTTGGAAGCATAGTTTGTTGATATAAAACACAATATGAACCTCCCCATGGTTTCTCTAGCAAGAAATATTGAATCATTTGAAGATTATGGAGGTTCTAACTCAAATATCAGACCGAAGGGGAAATATGGAGATTGGGAAAACCTAGGAAAGGAGTCATGGAAAGAACTTGAGAAAGAGCATCCAAGCTCGAGTGTCGTTAACCCTTCACAATCCCTATACAAATGGAAGAAAAATTGGACATAAAGGAATACCAATGTGAGATCGATGCATTAAAACTGAATCATTGGTTGCAACAACTAGAATTTTATTTTAGCGTTAACCTTATAGATGACGAGAAAAGACTTCCTTTGCTAAATTGAAGTTATAGGGCCATGTTTTAACCTATTGGGAAATCCATACACAAACACTTAGGTAGGAGGGTATGTAGAGGATCAATGGATCCACTAGCACTACGTCAGGAAGAGGCAGGGGTATAGTGTACAGGGGTACACCACTGAGTTCAAAAAGATGGCCATCATGTTGGGTATCTATCCAAGAAACCAGATGAACTCCTCAAGTATCTGGGAGGTTTACAGGGTCAACTACAAAAGAAGATTATAATATTCAATCCAAGGATAGTGGATGCAGCATGTGTATAGGCACAATACCTCGAAAAATAGGCCAAAATAAAGGGAAACCAAGTAGTTCCAAGTAGAAATAACACTAGGAAGAATCCAAGGACGGGGAGAATAAGTGGAAGGGGGGGAAGGATAAGAAGATGAAAACCACCACACATTAGTGTAAGGATACTAGAAACCATTGAAACCATTACAATATTGATGGTCAAACCAAGGAAAAGTGTTGGAAACTAGATCTAATGATGAATCTGAAGAATAACAGGAAGGATGGAAAGAAAAAGAACCTTCTAGTCACATATTCAAGCAATTAGGTCAAAATTAGCTCTGATGTGGATGAAAATATTTTCTACATAGATGTGTAGAAGGAGCTGAATCTGAGTATCCTTCATCACCAGAAGAGAAGGAGATGACCAAGCTCTTCCATATCAAGGTTGAGGTCAAGACGACCAATATAAATGCTTTGTTCGACTCTAGTTCATAGGATAATATCATAGAAATGGATCTGGTCAACAAGCTTGGATTTTAGTTTCACGATCATCCTATCCCCTATCCATTGGGTTGGGTAAACAAGGATGAAAAGATCAAGGCAACACAGTAGTGCAAGATTAAATTTATTGTAAGTGTTGATTTTATAGATGAAGTAGAATTAGATGTAGTACCATTGGATGTATGCAGAGTAGTGTTTGGAAGCCCCTACATGTATATGAGGGATGTTATCTTCATGTGAAGAGCTAACCAGTACCACCTCATCAAGGATGGGAAATCATTCATCGTCAATGCACATAGAGGAAAATAAAAAATTTCACTAGCAAGTGCCAATAAAGATAAGAAATTGACCAATTCTAGCAAGAAATATGTTTTACTTTTCCTAAGGGAAAATCAATCTGGTGAATATTTGTTAAAAGTAAAGATATCTCTTGAAGGGTGTATGAAGGAGAAAAAAAATGAATTGGAGGAGTTGTTAAAGGAACACAGGGGAGGTTTCTAGGATCCTAAAAGGATACCATATAAGAGGGAAGTGGAGCATGAAATCCAATTATTTCCAGACTCCCCCTTGCCGAATATTGGGCTGTATAGACAATATGTTATGGAAGAAAAAAAATTAAAGAAACACTTGTAGAAATTGTTGGAGCAGGGTGTGATTTGACCAAGTACATCATATTGTGGGTCACCCATCATAATTTTTCCCAAGAAGGATGGGACTTGGAGAATGTGTATCAATCATAGGGCATTGAAAAATATTACATTGAAGAATCGATACCCTCTGCCCAATATCAATGATATGTTGGATCAATTGCAGCATGCCAAGTACTTCACTAAGTTGGATTTCAAATTAGGATATCACTAGGTACGATTCAAAGAAGAATATACTTGGAATACTGCCTTCAAGACAAGACAAGGTTTGTATGAGTGGTTGGTTATTCCATTCGGTTTATGCAATGCACTAACTAAATTGATCAAACTAATGAATGATGATTTACGCCCTTATACAAATTCATTTTTTATTGTCTATTTGGATTATATATTGGTTTATAGTGTTACTCGGGAGGAGAACATATCACATCTTATGCAGGTGTTAGAGACCTTGAAGAAGCACCAACTTCTATCCAATATCAAGAAATATGAGTTTTCTCAACAATCTTTGGTGTGTATGGGGTATGTGATTAGTGGAGGTGATCTCAAGTTAGATCTATCCAATATGGAGGCCATCATGAAATCACTAGTTCCTACAAATTTCACATAAGTTAAGAGATTTGTTGGGGCATCACATTACTTGCAGAAGTTCGTTGCTTCATTTTCAATAGTAGCTACACCACTCTATGTAATAACAATGAGAAGTAAGAGTTTCCAGTGGGGGAATAATAAGTAGAAGGCATTTTATGAGTTGAAAATAAATATTATTCAAGCACCAATACTCATGCTACCAAAATTGCAGAATCCCTTCGACATGGAGACAGATGCAAGTGGGTATGTCATGGTAGAAGTCCTAATGAAGGAAGGAAGGCATGCCTGCTATCATTCTGAAGTATTTCATGGGGAAGTCCTCAACTACCCTACCTATGACAAGGAACTCTATTCCTTGGTAAAAGATGTCAAAAAGTGGAAGAAACATATGATGGGAAAGGAGACCATCATCCACACATATCAGTGGTCGGTATAGTATTTGCAGGCCCATAGTAAGTTACAACAAACAAGGAACTACAAATGGATGGGGTTCTAAAAACAATTTCATTTGTTCATAACATATAATAAGGGTAGAACAAACAAATTGGAAGACATGCTTTCACAACTACCCACATCTAAGATTGCAACTTTGGGAACTTTGATGCACATGGAGCCTTTTACTCATGGTGCATACAAAGAGGAATACACATAAGATGAAGACTTCAAGGAGGTGTTTCAATAGATACATGGACAAATTCATATAGAATAAGGTGAAAACAAGGTTGAATATCATTTCCAGAATGGTTTACTCTACAATCTCGACAAGCTTTGTGTCCCTAAAGGTGAATGTTTGTAGTTTATCAAAGAGGCTCACACCTCCAAGGTTGTAGTACATTTTGGTGTTGGGAATTCAGTTTCCAACTTATAGAGGTCTAATTACTGGACCAAAATTCAATAAGATGTAGCATGATATATTATAGGATGTACACTTTGTTGAAACATCAAGCCCAGTAACAAGAAGGAAGTTCTATACAATCCCTTACCAGTACCCACTAGACCTTGGGAAATCATTTTCATGGATTTTCTGGGTGGTTTACCAATGATGCAGAAGGGACATGAGTATTTATTTGTGGTAGTTGATAGGTTCAAAAAAATTTGCATTCACATGCCTTGTAAAAATACCATCAAGGGAGAGGAAGCAACAAAATTGTTCTTTGAACATGTCTGGGTGCACTTTGGGATACCGAGGAGCTGTTAATGTTTATGCCATTATTATAGTTCTTTGCATTTCAATAGATAATAGCAACATAAGAACAAGATCAATACACATTCTGAGACACAACATTTATCTGGGGAAAACCCTCTAGGGAAGAAAACCCGACCAAAAACTTCCTTATCATAAATTACCCGATACAATGTCAAGAGATAACTCAAAATAATCTCTGAAAAGTCATCTCAAAGATGTCCCTCTTCTCCCTCTCTCTCAGCGAGTAAGTTGCAACTTGCGTTATAGAAAATGAGCAAGTGTGTTGTGTGTGTAAAGTGGTGACCTCTCTATATATATAAGTCTGACACATGTGAAGTGTCTCTTTTCTTGTGAGGGGCCGACTTCTCTCAATGCGGGTGGGTAAACCCACCTTCTAGGGGAAGAAAACCCAGCAAAAACTTCCTTATCATAAATTGCCAATACAATGTCAAGAGATAACTCAAACCAATACAGAAAGTCATCTCCAAAAGATGTCCCACTCTTCTCCCTCTCTCCAACTGGTAAGTTGCAACTTGCCTCTTAGAAAATGAGCAAGTGTGTTGTGTGTAAAAGTGAGGCGCTGACCTCTCTATATATATAAGTCTGGCATGTGTGAAGTGTCTTTTTACTGGCAGGGCCGACTTCTCAATCTGGGTGGGTAAACCCACCTTTATTATATTTTTGGGTCTCAATAATAACTGTTGGGGACGAATTCTTATTCTGCCTATTATAATTGTCTGTTGACCAATCCGAAAAAGGGGATTTGGTCCTAATACAATAACCGACATGATCAATGATCAGAATCTGGACCAGGGGTCAAAATTTAGCTCAAAAATCAAAGTTCTCATAATTGCCTCAAAACAAACAGGAGCATATCCCTCGTTGTCACGAACCCAACGCAACTTTTTTGGGTTCAAACAGACGTCGGATGAGAGAGATATAGCGATCTATTCGAATCGCCAAACAGGTAAAAAAATTGCGCTGACTGTACAGTCCGTACATGATGACATGGCAGTTGGTGACATGACATTCAATTATTGGCAAATTTGGGTGAATCACAATGTGACACATGGCATCATTTTGATAAATGGTGTGGTGCCACGTGGCCCAGTCATGGGATGCCACATGGCACCATTGTATTGGTTGTTTGTTCAAAATTTTATGGAGTCCACCGGACTTGAACCCTGGACCTCCACCATAGATCGAGCGCTTTGGCAATGGCCACCCAACCGGCCTGCCATGCAGTGGTTCTTATATAACATATGAGTTTTATTATATTTGAATTTGATTAAAGTTTAATATGGCAGGGGGGTCGGGTTGGGGCTTAGCCCCAGCCCGCGGTTGTAATACATTACATATGACCACCAGCGTGCGGATACAGAGTTTGGCGTGCACCCGGTTGCATACACTTAAATCATATGACCACAGTTAAAAACGCGCGTGGGTTTATGTATTTCAAATGGTTAAGACCCCGATCACATAACCCATTACATATGACCTTTCCATGGAGCACGCGGAGAGTTGGGTTGGTTTCAACGGTTGTACAAAATGACCCACCACTTGTCATTGTTTTATTCTCCAATGTAAATGGAGCCCTTTTCCTATTTTGCGCGTGGTCACATGGTGACCTTGTGACAGTGGTCTTGGCAGTTAGGGGCTAGACGCACCTTAACTATCCTACAGTTTGATCAGTTTTGTGATTATGCATGTGTGCTAGGTTTTATCATGAATTTGGAGTGTGTTCTTGGTTAGAGCACACAGAGGTGCGTTTTGGCGAACCAGAGACAACAAGCTTGAAGGAAGAGAATGGCAGGAGGCCTATCTTCTTCATTTTTTGGCCAAATGAGGTGTCGTAAAAGCCCAGCTAGGGGTTTTTGGACGTTCTGAATCCATTGACACTATTTTCAAAGCCATTTGAGGACTTATTTTTCATGTTTTTTAACCATTGAAGTTTCAGAGAGCTCCAGTAAGCTTGAAGCCCTCATTGTTTGAGGTCTTGCTCAGATGAGCCTATGTTTGTTTTCTATGATTGAATAATCATTTTTGACTAATTATTATGCTATGAACACTTTGGAATATGTTTTAGATCCATTTGAGGACTTTTACAGGTGTTGTTTTCCAAAGAGAAGCTCAGGGAAGCTTAAGGCCACATGTAGAAGAGGTCATGCCCGGATGAGCCATGATCCGTTTTCAGAGTTCTATTAGTCATTTTTGGGATTTTTATGTATTTTGATCCCAATGGTACAGTATGTATTTCCATTGGAGTTGAGCAACATCTTGTAAAAGAATCTTTGACAAATTAATCCCAGAGAGACAAGTCCATTAATGGAGGCTCAAGGAGATGTAGCCTAGAGAGGGGTGAACTCCTTTATCATGTTGTTCTTGTTGTGAGTGTTTGCTGGTTATTATTTGCTGCAAGTTATTATTTGTTGTTGTATTTATGAAAAAAACTTATTTAATCTTGCAAAGACCTCACACATAACCATTTAAAAGAAGAAGCATAAACTTGGCACATAATTTATCTTGCATATTTTAACACATGCAACAAGGTCCTGTAAAGTTTATTTTTAATGAAGTAGAGGGTGCTTGCATAGCATTACAAGTCAACCTTTTATTTTCAGATCAATCAATCCACAAAGGGGATTGATCCTATGAATAAAATAACAATAATAATACGAATACTCTTTGTAGTTACATTATTTCAACACCCCCCCTTAACAAGAAGGGTATTCTTCAACAACATCAGGTGAGAGAGGTCTGCATCATCAGTGGAATCATGAGGACAATATCATCAATATCATCTTGGAACATTGGCTGGCATATTTACGAGTCATCGGAAGTTTTCTTCATCGGAAGCATCATCATTCTCAAAAGAATGCCATCATCATATGCATCAATATGTATCAATAAAAAAATGATACCTCATCACAGCACTAGGCTGGCACATCACAGTGCTACATTGGCTCAATGTCAGTCACATCTTGCTTTATGTCTAATAACGAGGTCATAAGCAAAGAATCATCTTGCTTTACGTCTAACAACTAGGTCAGAAGCAAGGAACACATCATCATCTTGCTTCACGTCTAACAACGAGGTCAAAAGAAAGAAATCATCTTGCTTTACATATAACAACTAGGTCAGAAGCAAGGAACACATCATCATCTTTATTTACGTCTAACAACGAGGTCAAAAGCAAGGAATCATCTTGCTTTACGTCTAACAACTAGGTCAAAAGCAAGGAATACCCACATCGTCTTTCTTTACGTCTAACAACGAGGTCATAAGAAATGACTCATCTTGCTTTATGTCTAATAGAGAGGTTAGAAGCAAGGAACACACACAACGTATTTCTTTACTTCTAACAGCGAGGTCAGAAGAAATGGCTCATCTTGCTTTATGTCTAACAGTGAGGTCATAAGCAAGGAACACACACAACATCTTTCTTTACATCTAACAACGAGGTCAAAAGCAATGACTCATCTATCTTTACATCTAACAGTGAGGTCAGAAGCAAGGAACACACACACCGTCTTTATTTACATCTAACAGCGAGGTCAGAAGCAATGACTCATCTTGATTTACGTATAATAGCGAGGTCAGAATCATGGAATAAATATATACTCCCCCTTTCAGGGAGGGTCCTTTCGGACTATACCAAGCTTATCTCGAAAGTGTTCAAACTTTACACGAGATAGAGGTTTGGTCAACACATCAACAACCTATTCATCCGTGCTAATGTATTGGAGCTTCAAGGCTCCTCTCTGTACCATGTTGCAGATGAAATGATAGTGGATCTCTATGTGCTTCGACCTGTCGTGGAATACAGGATTCTCTGTCATATTTATGTAGCTCTGGTTGTCACATAGAATCACGGTTGCTCTCATCTCCAAGTCAAATAGGCCAGTCAACAACTTTCAAATCCATATAGCTTCACAGCTAGCAGAACATGCGGCAATGTACTCTGCTTCTGTTGTGCTGAGAGAAATACTGGATTGCTTCCTACTCTTCCACAAGATCATGGCTGATCCCAAACTGAAACAACATCAAGAAGTGCTTTTTCTATCAACAACGCTTCCTACCCAATCTGCATCAGTGTATCCACTCAATGTGAATTCATGATCTCCATCATAGCTGAGACCATAATCTATTGTACCTTTAAGGTACCTCATCACATGTTTTGCAACCACTAGGTGAACACGTCTGGGCTCTACCAGAAACTAAATCAAGGTGTTCACAACAAAACAAATGTCTGGTCTAGTGTTTGTCAGGTACATCACTAATCCAATAATCTGTCTGTTTAGTGTGGCATCAATCAAATTTGACGAAGTATCGACCAACAGCTTCAACTTCGTTTCCATGGGTGTATTCATGGACTTACATTCTAGCATGTTGAATCTCTTTAAGATTTCGATCGTGTACTTTCCTTGGTTAAGGAATATCTTCTCTAGACTCTGCCATACCTCAAGACCTAAGAAATAATGCATTAGGCCGAGGTCTTTCATCTCAAATTCTGAAGCGAGTCTCTTTTTACATTCAACGATGAGCTTTCCTTCTCCAGTTAAGAATAAGTCATCCACATATAGCAATAAGATTACTGGCTCATTATTCATAATTTTGAAGTAGAGATTTGAGTCTGCTTTACTCTTGGTAAAGTCTAAGCTCGTCAAGAAACTGTCTATACAACTATACCAAGCTCTAGGAGCTTGCTTCAATCCCTATAAGGATTTCTTCAATCTACAGACATGATACCTCCTGTATTCAACCTCAAATCCTTGAGGTTTCTCTATATACACTTCCTCTTCGATGACATCGTTTAGGAAAGTCGTCTTCATGTCCATCTGGTGCAGCTTCCACTTCATCTTAGCTGCAAGAGCTATGATGGTCCTAATTGAAGTGTATTTGGCCACAAGAGCGAATGTCTCTTCATAGTCAATGCCTTCCTTCTGGGAAAAGCCACGAGCGACAAATATTTCTTTATACTTCTCAATACTTCCATTAGTAGCATGTTTTATTTTGAAGAGCCATCTGTAGGATACCCCATCTTTATTATTCGATCTAGGAACTATTTCCCATACTTCGTTCTTCATTATGGATTGGTATTCCTATGTCATGGAATATGCCCATTATTTTCTCTGAATGGCTTCTTCAGAGCAGGTAGGCTCCTCTTCTAGAAGATCACACATCAAAGCTGTATAACTAGAGAATGGCTTTGGTATTTTCACCTGTCTCGTAGTTCCTTTGGGAACACCGTATTTCTCTCCATCTTGAATAAGCTCTCTAGCTCAAGCTGGCTTTCTTTCATGGAGGATTGTCATCTGAGGAGGTTCTTGCACTTCTACTATATCATGGTCTTCTAGAAGTTCCTCATCAGGGGAAGTTACAACTTCCCTCTCTGGTTCTGCAGCTCTGGGAACCTCCCTCATTGCAGTATTGGGGATTACGGGTTCCTCTTCATATACTTATTCAAGCTGGAATCTTCTTGATTTATTAAGTGTTTCTTATTCATCAAAGGTCGTGTCCCTACTGATCTCAATGTGGTGGTGACCAGGTATGTAGATTCTGAAGGCTTTGGAGACCTCACAGTATCCCGCGAATATTCCCTTCTTTCTAGAGGGTTCCAACTTGTTTATTTTCTCTTTCGGTATATGAATAAACAGTGGACAGCCAAATATTTTGAGATGTCTTACCTCTGGCTTCTTTCCGATGAACATCTCTTCCGGGGTCTTGAACCCAAGTGCGCTATGGGATAATCAGTTCTACACATAAACAATTGTCATTGCTGCTTCTTCCCATAAGCACATAGGAAGATCTTGATTGTGAATCATGGTCTTTACAACTTCCATAAATGTTTTGTTCTTCCTTTCAGCTAAACCGTTTTGTTGAGGATATTGATCCCAACATCTTTGCAGATATTCACGAACTCTTTTGAGGTATATTCTCCTCCATTATCT